>CBVK0104071139.1:0-14280 GCA_900067695.1 Picea abies
CACTGAACTACCAAGCACTCCAATCCCTGGATCCCATACCAAGATGTGAACTACAATGCCCTGTGAAGTATAGTCTATACAAATAACACAAAGCCTCAACCCGAAATGAGCCTGTCCTCCAAGTACATACAAAATGCAACACGACCTCCACCAACTGAACATGATGCTACCATAATGAGGTCCTACAAAACCTCAATGAGTCACCGACAAGCAACTTGATTTCCCCCATATTGAAGCTCACTGGAAAATCAAAGTGACTTTCCCCTGTAAAGATCCACTCGCCTCTATCTATCAATGAAATGCCCAGCCCTGTAATCCCATGGTCCCATGCTAGTCTCTAACAGGGACCATCATGTTGACGATGCACTACTTTGATCATGATTGTTTGTTCAAGGTATACATACTATATCCCCCACTCCTAGATCCTCATGCTAAAATACCTATGATAATTGGGCTTGCAATCAAGAAGTTGAACCTGTAAAGGTATCTCTGTGGAACCAACATCTTTCCAACCATCTCCATACTCGATCATGAGTATCAATAGGGAGAACTTGTCTCGCCACATAGAACATGTCCTTGCAGGCCCTCTCAAAACAATCCAAGAGTGAAGTATGTTACTCTCTGGCACAACCCAGACCATCATAAGATGAAATAACCCACCGATTGAATGGACTTTCGGATCCCATGGAAAATTTGGAAGTTCATCACTTCCAATCCCCACTAACTTTTGATATTCTCTACTGATAATTGTCAGAATCCCTCCATCCCCATCCTAATGAGAACCTACATCTGTAAAAATATCTGAAATATCCTTTGTCCCATGGCCTAAGACACTCTCTATCACGCTCAAGGCCTCGACTGTATGTCTCTAATAATCTACCCATATCCTGATGTGTGCCATAAAGACACTCCTGTTAGGTGGTCTCGGCCTACCAACTCTCCATGTCCCCTGCCATTATCTATATCCCCCTGTGATGTTGCCAATGATGAAGGTATCGGGAAAGGCTAACAGAAATATATGCAACTAACTATAGGACTGGAAAGTGTCATATGCTTTGGCCAATCCCAAGGACTTGACCAAACACTCATCCACCGATACCCGTGGAAAATAATCACCTGTGCTCAATACTGAACTCCAACCATCGCATACAACAGTAAGGATCTCCACAAATTGTTGTTCAATCACTCTCCATCCATCATCACTCACGCAACTCCTGCTACTGTGAAGGTGATCTCCCAGATCTATATACTGCAACAAGGGAGAGGAATCTCCATGCTCCACTAAGTATGTCTCCTCCCTGCAATCCAATGTGTCCACCTCTGTATGTCTCTGTGAACTACCACTCATCATTGTATGCCCCTACAGACTCGTGTAATCTCCTATATACAACTGCAACATCATGGATCATGGGTGTACTACTAGGTCAACCTCTACATGAAGGTCAGCCAATCCTGCAACATAAATGGAAATGTCCCCATAACTGCCCCTAGATCTGGAATCCCCATGTGTATGTGTATGCTCAACTGTCTCAAGACTCCTCATGAGGGGATCTCCCCGTGACCCATGTACATCCTCTTGCGTCTTCAGATCACATCTCTCCATACTCATCAGTGATCCTGGGAACTCCTCCTGCTCCTCCATCAACTAGTGCTCCATTGTTAAACCACCAACAACCTCTAGCAATGTGGTTGAAGGATATGTCTGACTCTCTACTGAGATAGATGTAGTGGACCTCTATCTAATCTTTTCAAGGAGCTCCTCCGATGTGGACTCTGATTCTTTAAGGGTTGTTGTGTGCCTTCCAAGAATCTTTGTGTGCTCACCAACTCAAGAGTGAGTCGGTCCACCTCCAAATCCTGCTCCCTTAGGGCCCTATGATACATCTCACCAACCTTCAATAGGTAATCTCTATCCATCAACAACTGCTGGTAGTCGGCCCTCGTCACAGTCACTCTCTCCCCGAGAGTATGAAATTCATCCATGGAAAACCCCCCATCTGAACTATCATGTGCCATTGATGCCCTCCAACAATAATATGCCACCAATGCATGTGTGTCATCAATGCGTCTAGTAGCTTCCATGATCGTTTCCTCACTGACTCTCAACTGACCTGCCAGGTGTCATGACTCCTGTTCACAATCCTGTTGATGTGTTATCTCATGCCTCCCACTACTAATGTCCATAATGGGATCCCCAACAACACACTCCTCAAAAGACAAGGCACTGAACTTCCACCTATCCACTATGATACTGAGTCCTCCTATATGCCACTGCACTCCATCGCCAATTGCTACCTCCATCTGAGTCGCATTATATCCTGTATGGGCAGTTGTATCCTCTTGTGCACTCATTCTGCTAACGTTATTTGCACCTAGATCCCATACAGATGTGCCTAGACATGAGATGTTGTCATCATGACTAATAAGGAGTGCATCTTCATCACTGTAGACTGGTCCTGGAGGTGAGTATGTCATCAAACTTCCAATCTCCACAACCTTATCGAACAATGGAATCTCCAAAAGAGGTGACTCACTCTCCTCATACTAATAGGTATGTGTAAGGTCAATTGTCTCTAAGTCATGTCTCTTCCCCTGGGTCTGTTGATCCATATGTCCCTGGTGTGCAACCCTCACACAAGGCTCCTCCACCATATTAGAAATGCCACTGATATCCTCATGTGTCGCAGCTATCATAAGTGTTTGGGAAGATGAAAAATGTGTCACTATCATCATAGAAATCTCATCGTCCTTCATGCATGAATTCAAGGAAGCCATGTCTACATCCAAGGGTAGGTCATCCAATCTCCTAATCTCATCATGTCTAAGTGCTAACACATATGAATCTTCACTTGTGTCACCACTGTGTTGAAGTATTGAATCCTCAACACAACTTGATGTGGAAGATAAAGAACATGCACTATCCTCTTGTCCATTCGTCTGCCCCTCAGATGTGCAACACTCACTAACATCATCGGACTGCTCTAAATAGACATCTATCGTTGCATCATCATGCATCACCTCATCCTCACTATCATAGTGTACCTCAACAATGTGCACCTTCCCTATACCCCTGCATTTGTGGTCTGGACCCCGAGGCTCTTTGCAACTATACCAAAGTTCCCTGCTCCTAGTGGGTGTAGGATTAATCTGTGCTTCCTTCCATCTAGCTGCTCTGGCTTTGTTTTCCTTTGCTATGTCGACCCAATGTGTAACCTCATCTTTGCTCCACCTAGTATTTTTTATGGATACAAATTGTTTGAATGTTACTTGAGCCCTAAATCTCTCACTAAGGGAGTAATATTCCCTTTCACATTATACAATCTCTCTAGAAAAGTCCAAAAACTCCATCTCTCCATATGGAAGACCCCTCAGGCTGGGAGGAATCTTGGCTCTGATACCACTGTAATGTTCCCAACCAGATTTGATTGGAACATTGAGTTTTATGAGTTTTTGGTTGTGGTATTTTGTCAAACACTTCGTTGATTTTAGTCTCTTAAGTTGCGTTGAGGTTTATAATGGTGTTTCTTTGTGTGTTTGCAATAATTAAATGATAATATTGCAACCAATAACATATACACAATGAAAACAATAGAACCAACTCAAGTAAATAACACAAATACCTCAGATCTGATATTATTCATAATAGTAGAAGATGTTGATACAATGGATCTGCAAATCTGGTACAATATAGCTGAGATCTAGTAGCAAAATGAAAATAACCCTTAAGCAAGACTAAGAGGAGAAGATACAAACCTCTAAATGCCAAATAGTTGCAAGATATGTATGACAAGCTAAGATCCTTTCCCTTTGAAGTGGAGATCCCTCAAACTAGATGAGTTGTGCACTAGTTCCTGGTTGTAGCTCTAGGGAGATTTCGACCCTCTTTCTCCTTCACTCCAATCCACCTCAAAACCCCTGAGAAGAGTAGATCTTAGATCTAGAAACACTGTACGAGGGTTCCCTTGCTAAAGAATGGAGCTTATGCCCTCCAAATGAATAGGTCCACGTTAGGAATTGCACACTTCACTAGGAGAAATCATGGCATGCTCATAATAAATCATAGCTCAGCCAAAACACACCACAAGTAGACCAAGAAGGGTTATATGGCCTCTACCAAACTATCTCAATAGCCAAACCCTTTGAATCTCCTTCTCCTTGGCCAAATCGAATGGATCTAGTTCCTATAGTGTGTCCTCCTACTGGAAACCCTCAATTATGCGCACCACTTCTCTTATGTACCTGTAGTTGTTGTAGAATCCACCTGTGACTAAGATAGAACTAGTGTAGAATGATGAGGGAGGAATCTTTCACCTCCATGACCAAGCTTAGATCAGGTTGGGTGGGGTCTTTCACCACCAAGCTGATCTCTAGGATTTGTTCAGTTCAAATCCTCAAAACCCCCAAGTGCATGGGCTCTCTAACAAGAAGCCAGACATCAAAATGATAAACAACATAATGAGATAATAGAGGTCCCTATCTCTCTTTTATCCTCCTTGTTCACCTTTTCTCTCCAAGTGACTTTTTACTTTATTTTATTATTCCTTAATTAAATCACTTTTATTAATTAATTAATCATTTTATCTCTAAAAAGTGATTTATCCATCCTTATGGCTTCTCCAGCCACTGAAAGTCACTTCTCATCATCTTATCCTATAGTGTTATTCCTCCTGATTCCGATGAGTTATTACACTAAGAGGTCCCTCCAAATATTGTGCCCAATATGATCTTAGTGAATTTAATTAAAATATAACCCATAATATCTCAAAATTACGAAAATTGTCGGAATGCAATGAAACCAAAGCCAAGCAATGCAGAATGGATCCTGATGATGAAATATGATAAACGATGCAATTTGGGCCCAATAAAACCCCTCAATAGCTTCTATACTCGCTATCACATCCATCTGGCTACTCTGGTCAGCATAACACTCTGTAATATAATGATGTCCAAAAGTGGGGACATTACAGTCCTCCCTGCTAGAATATTGTTTGTCCTCAAGCAATAACTAAATATCGAGGTCCCATGTCCACCTGTGTGACACACAATAGACTCCCCTCAAAGTGTGGCCCCTCCAAGTGCTCCCCGTGCATGACACCCAATGGCTCATGATGAGTAGAAGGATCAATGGCCATAGAACCTCAGTCAACTCCCCAAGCACCCATTCTATTCAAAACTCAACTCCATCAAACACGGAACTACCAAGCACTCCAATCCCTGGATCCCATATCAATATGTGAACTGCAATACTCTGTGAAGTATAGTCATGTAGCATATCAACACCACGAGTCTCCTGGAAATAGCACACGGCCTCAACCCGAAATGAGCCTGTCCTCGAAGTCCATACCAAATGCAACACGACCTCCACCAACTGAACATGCTAATGCCATAGTGAGGTCCTACAAAACCTCAACGAGTCACCGATAAGTAACTTGCTTTCCCCCATATTGAAACTCATTGGAAAATCAATGTGACTTTCCCTTGCAAAGATCCACTCGCCTCTATCTATCAATGAAATGCCCAGCACTGTAATCCCAGTGTCCCATGCTAGTCTCTGACAGGGACCATCATGTCTGATGTGGAAGATAAAGAACATATGTTATCCTCATGTCCATCCATTTGTTCCTCAGATGCGCAAGAGTCAATAGAATCATTGGACTACTCTAAATAGACATCTACCGTTGCATCCTCATGCATCACCTATTGGAGAAATTTCTATTTTCGACGCACTAGTTCAGTGGGAGTAACACTAATTCATTGGGAGTCAACTGACTAGTTCTATTTTTAGACTTTCTATTTTTACCATCACTATTATGCATGCATGCATTCCTAAGGAAAGCTAACTGCTTTATTCCTTTTCTTAATTATGGAATGTTTTTCCCTATATATGAGTGTATTCCACTCATTCATTGTATATATTGATCATGATCTATGTATCAATCATCAGCTCATTGGAGTAGTGTGAATATATTTTCTAATTCTTCCATATTGAATCTCTCTTCCTTTCTTGATAAGCTTTGTTTATACTTGCTTTAGCTAGATCTCCTGTGCAGGTTTCCATGAAACACTGACATGGTATCAGATCTATGTTGCTTGGAGCAAGCCAGACAAGCCAAAGAATAAGGAAAATCGGAGTTTCGGCGAGCTAAATCCGTGGTCGTAAATTTTATTAGTTATTCCTCCCAAACTATTACATTTTTTCGGAAACGGCTTAAGATGAAAGTAAATCGACCCATTTTGGAAGTGGGTTTTCAACCGTTTGGTGAGATTCTTTACTGTTTGCTCAGAAAGTGAGCCTCAAGATAGCTTCCTGAAACTGATACGAATCTGTGGTCGTACCTTTCCACATTCATTGCTCCCAAAATATTATGTTTTGGAAGAAACGGTCTGCTAGAAAAGTAAATCGACTCATTTTGGAAGTGGGTTTTCGACCGTTTGGTGAGATTCCTCACCGTTTGCTCAGAAAGTAAGTTGCAAAATCATCTCCTGAAACTGATATGAAGTTTTAATTTCTTAATTTTTCACTTGCAGATTGAGAGTAAACTTTTAGGGGTTCTTGGAATCAGTGGGAGAGACGGATATGACAACTATTATACAGCCAAACTTGGTGGTAATCCTCACACCATACAATTATTTTGATTGGAAGCCCAAGGCAGAATTCCAACTCAGAAGGAAAGGATTGTATAATTTGACGATGGCGACAGAAACAGAACCTACATCAGCGATTGAGAAGATGAGATGGGAAAACCATAAGGATGAGGCCACATGACTACTTCTTGAGTTAATATCCATTGATTTGTGGTTTCATGTTGCCACATGCAAGACTCCAAACGATATATGGACCACCTTGGAAGGACTCTTTGGAAAGCAGGATGAGATGCGAGGTCATATGCTTGAGGTAGAGTTAAATACCTTAGACCCTAAAAGTTTTGATAATATACAAGATTTTTTTACTAAATTTAAATCTTTGCTATTAAGCTTGGGTGAATGTGGTATTGATAAGTCTACACAAGAGAAACAACTTATTCTAACAATCTTAGCCAAGCTAGGACCATAATACACTGTATATGTCTCCAATTTCCATTTTGGCAAATGTATTTTTGGAACAAATTGGAAAATCCCTACGTTGGCTCAGTTCATTGAGTCTCTTACACAAGAGCAGACAAAACTCATACATATGGGCCTCATGAAAGATCCCAAAGCACATGCCCTCACCATGCAGGATGGAAAAGGGTCATTCAAACAGAATAGGAAGGAGGTATATTCCAAATCCTTTAATGATTCTTCAGGTTCCAAAGACTCTTCAGATTCCAAGAAGAAGAAGAAGGGAAAGCTATGCACTTACTGCAATAAACCGAATCATGAAGAATCCACATGCATGAAGAAACAGATCGATCTTATGGCACATGCACTTCAGTAGAACAACCTTGGAAACTTCATTCCAGACGGAGTCAAGAAGCAGAAGGAAGAAGATCCTGCTCCTAAGAAAAGTAATCATCGTGCTCTTGTTGCAATTAATCCCTCATCCGATTCATGGATTATAGATTCTGGTGCAACCCATCATATGGCAGCGAAAGAGGAATTTTTATCTTCTTTGAGTCCATGTTCAAGACCCCCTATTCTCATGGGGGATGATACTCCAGTAGCAGTAGTAGAAGAAGGGAGAGTGGAACTCCACAATGGCAGTTTTGAGAATGTTTTACATGTTCCAAAGCTTTCTATGAATCTACTCTCAATTTATCAGATCACTCAGAAAGGCAAAAAGGTTGAATTTACATCAGATTCAGTTTCAGTAATTGACATGCATGAAAATTCTATTATTGCAATTGATGAGGTGGATCACAAGTCAAGGTTGTATAAATTCACTAAGTTTTCTGATGATGACTCCTCTATTCTACTTACAAGCAAGGAGAGTACTTTGCATGCACCTCCACTAAAACATGCATATACTCTTGTTCTTCCATCAGTTTCAAACATCAGAGATGATTCCATACACTTTGATTCTGTACATGGAAATAAGCAGGTAGTACATCCAGATAAGAAGCCAACTCCAAAGATTCAGCAGATACCCAAAAAGGCACATACCACACTTCAGGCAGTAGACAACCTTGCAGGGAATCCATTGGATTCGAGGAGGACTCAATCTCAGCATGAGGAGCCTTCTCATGTACTTTCAGCTTCAGAACCTGCGATGCCCATGCATTGCTATATGGTTCAATCTACTGATCCACAGAACTACAATAGGGTTGTGGGAAATCCATTATGGCAAGCAGCCATGCAGAAGGAGTATGACTCACTCCTACATAACCAAACTTGGAATCTGGTTCCACATCCACCAAAAAGGAATATTTTCATGTGCAGATGGGTACACAAGATCAAAAAGTACAAGGCTAGACAGGTTGCCAAAGGACTTCATCAGATCCATAAAGATTTCTACATCTTCACGAAGACTTTCAGTGAGCAGAAGTTTCAGACTTTGCAGGAACGTCTTGAAGTGAAGAACACAGTTGCCTAGCAGTTGTCATTTTCTTCTTTTGATACATTATCTTTTGAGGGGGGGTTTTGTTCCCACGTGGTTTTCCCTCTTTCCTCACTTTTATTTAGTGTTCATTAGTTGCATTGTACATGAGTACCTAAAATGGCCTAGTAGTCGGGACTCATTTTTACTCCATAGTGATGTTCAGGGGGGGTGTTGGAGAAATTTCTATTTTCGACACACTAGTTCAGTGGGAGTAACACTAGTTCATTGGGAGTCAACTGACTAGTTCTATTTTTAAACTTTCTATTTGTACCATCACTATTATGCATGCATGCATTCATAAGGAAAGTTAATTGCTTGATTGTTTTTCTTAATTATGGAATGTTTTGCCCTATATATGAGTGTATTTCACTCATTCATTGTATATATTGATCATGATCTATGTAACAATCATCAACTCATTGGAGTAGTGTGAATATATTTTCTAATTCTTCCATATTGAATCTCTCTTCCTTTCTTGATAAGGTTTGTTTGTACTTGCTTTAGCTAGATCTCCTGTGCAAGTTTCCATGAAACACTGACATCACCTCATCATCACTGTCATGGTGTACCTCAACAATGTGCACCTTCCTTATATCCCTGCATATGTGGTCTAGCTCCCAAGGCTCTTTGCAACTATACCAAAGTTCCCTACTCCTAGTGGGTGTAGGATTAATATGTGCTTCCTTCCATCTAGTTGCTCTGGATTTGTTTTCCTTTGCTATGTCGACCCAATGTGTAACTTCATGTTTGCTCCACCTAGGATTTTTTATGGATACAAACTGTTGGAATGTTACTTGAGCCCTAAATCTCTCACTAAGGGCGTAATATTCCTTTTCACAATATACAATCTCTCTAGCAAAGTCCAAAAAATCCATCTCTCCTTATGGAAGACCCCTCAGGTTGGGAGGAATCTTGGCTTTGATACCACTGTAATGTTCCCAACCAGATTTGATTGGAACATTGAATTTTATGAGTTTTTGGTTGTGGTATTTTGTCAAACACTTTGTTGATTTTAGTCTCTTAAGTTGCGTTGAGGTTTATAATGGTGGTTCTTTGTGTGTTTGCGGGAAGTAAATGATAATATTGCAGCCAATAGCATATACACAATAAATACAATAGAAGCAACTCAAGTAAATAACACAAATACCTCAGATATGATATTATTCATAATAGTAGAAGATCTTGATACAATGGATCTGCAAATCTTGTACAATATAGTTGAGATCTAGTAGCAAAATAACAATAACCCTCAAGCAAGACTAAAAGGAGAAGATACAAGCCTCCAAAGGCCAGATAGTTGCATGAGATGTACGACAAGCTAAGATCCTTGCCCTCTGAGGTGGAGATCCCTCAAACTGGATGAGTTGCACACTAGTTCATGGTTGTAGCTCTAGGGAGATTTCGGCCCTATTCCTCCTTCACTCCAATCCACCTCAAAACCCCTGAGAAGAATAGATCTGAGATCTAGAAACATTGTAGGAGGGTTCCCTTGCTGAAGAATGGAGTTTATGCCCTCCAAATAAATAGGTCCAATTCAGGAATTGCGCACTTCACTAGGAGAAATCATGGCATGCTCATAATAAATCATATCTCATCCAAAACACACCACAAGTGACCAAGAAGGGCGCTATGGCCTCTACCAGACTATCTCAATAGTCAAACCCTTTGAAACTCCTTCTCCTTGGCCAAATCGAATGGATCTAGTTCCTTTAGTTCGTCCTCTTGCTGGAAACCCTCAATGATGCTTACCACTTCTCTTATGTACCTGTAGTTGCGGTAGAATCCACCTGTGACTAAGATAGAATTAATGTAGAATGGTGAGGGAGAAATCTTTCACCTCCGTGACCAAACTTGGATCAGATTGGGTGGGATCTTTCACCACCAAGTTGATCTCTAGGGTTTGTTCAGTGAAAACCCTCAAAACCCCCAAGTGCATGGGCTCTCTAGCAAGAAGTCAACCATCAAAATGATAAACAACATAATGAGATAATAGAGGCCCCTATCTCTCTTTTATCCTCCATGTTCACCTTTTCTCTCCAAGTAACTTTTTATTAATTAATTAATTAATCATTTTATCTCTAAAAAGTGATTTATCCGTCCTTATGGCTTCTCCGACCATTGAAAGTCACTTCTCATCATTTTATCGTGTAGTGCTATTCCTCCCAATTCTAATGAGCTATTACACTAAGTTCCTCCAAGCATTATGCTCAATATAACCTTCTTAGTGAATTTAATTAAAATATAACCTGTAATATCTCAAAATTACGGAAATCGTTGGAATGCAACGGAACCAAAGCCAAGCAGTGTGAAATGGATTCTAATGATAAAATATGATGAACGATACAAGTCGGTCCCAATAAAACCCCTCAATAGCTCCTTTACTCACTATCACACCCATCTGGTTACTCTGGTCAGCATAACACTCTGTAATATAATGATGTCCAAAAGTGGGGACATTACAATGGCATTGTAACAACAAGTGATTGCTGCTATTTTTCTTGGGAGTTTTCTTAGCAATGAGCTCCCTAGAGTTTCTTAGTAGAGAGATTCATGGTTACATGTGCCAAAGAGACCCTGATAAACGAATTGGATACCCGATGGACCGAGAGCAATGAAATGGTACATTCTTTGGGTTGGGCAGGTCGAGAGAAAGAGAGTTGGTGGAAAATCGGGGCAGTTGTAGGAGAATACCAGTGGGTTGTGGGATTTTATGAGCTATGAGTGGACAGTGAGAGACCACCCTCTTTTTTAGATTGTTAGTCGTGGCTCGGGGGTGACTTGCTGTTGAGATATGGAACAACAAGTCTATGGTTGGGTGGAATGTTTGTCTCAAGCAAATGGTTGCACAATTATTTTGAAAAGATAAGTGATTTATCTTATTTTTGTGTTGCATTATGAACTTAATTGTTGTAGATTAACTCTATGTTTGAGAATGATTTATATGTTGTTGTGTTAAGTTATTTAAATTGCATTCATGTAGTTTTAGCAGGTTATATATGCATTTAATTATGATATCATACAGTAGTCAAATTTGTGTGTAATTAGTAGTTGGTAAGTTACATGAATTTAGTTCACATCAAATTTTCTGTATAAAGTGTTTTCCGCATAGTAACGATCCTCAATTCAATTTGGAGTCGTTACAATGGCCATAGATATTATGTCGTCTTGGTCTAGATCTATATAACCTGATCCCTTTACCATTATCAGTTACTAGATTTGACTAATCCTTTTCGGATTTCTACAAGATTTCCTCGTAATTTTGTTACTAGTCACTCATGGTACGAGGCTGTAGATGATGCAATTTCCAACAATGAGCATGCCACTGCCATTCTACTTCTTGTACACTTACAATTTTTCTGTTTGATTTTGCAATCCCATGGATGGATCTTTCCGCAACTTTGCATTACTAAACAAAGAAAGCATGAGTGTTGGATTCGTTTCTCACGCAACAGATCCACAATTTCAGGGTTATCCAAATAGATCTGCTTTCCAGCAAAGCAACACGATCTTCGGCAGTAGATCTTGAGTTTTCTTGAGCTATTTTTTTGGGTAAATTTTCAACCCATTAAATAAAAATCGCTTAACATCCAGAACAAGTTGGAACCAACGCCCAATACAGAAGCATAGGAGCGCACATACTCACTCTGACAGTACCCACAGGTGGACCACTGTGCCCGTACTTAGTCGCTAGCAACGATTTTGGGAATGCATCTATCAACATTTCCAACCCTTCTTGTAGCACGAACGCTCTTCAACTAATTGAACAAAAATCGTTGAGCTCTCACACAACCTATGCGCCTAGAGCATATGGAAAGAGTTATCAAAACAATCTTGATTTTTTGGAGTGACAAGGCATTAAAGTGGGAGATTTAGGAAGACTTTGTTTTCTTCATTTGAAAGGGAAGATTAGTTCTTTTCTTTTTGCTTTCATAGCATCCTTCTCTTCATTGTAACTCCATGTTCTCAAGTCTTTGTAAGTTAAGGATGATGTATGAGAATTCCAAACATTGAATAAAATATCCAATTTGATGGCACATGTAACCTTGATCGGCCTGAAATTGAATAAGGGGATCACATGTACAACCTGAGTATATTTGTGGATGCTGCATACTTGGTTGGATGATTATGATGTTTTGTGTCTAGTTTTGACACTCAAATCACATTTTCATAGTATATTGATACATATTTAATTTCACAAACAGTACATGCACAAAGTACAAAGCAAGTGAATGAAATTCATGCATAAATTCATGTCATTCAAGCATAATCAAGCACATATGATTGAGCATATACAAGCAATGAAACCAAGTCAATAATGGATAGATCAAGCTCATAATCAAGGACTCAAAGCATCAACAACAAAGTAAAATTTGAAAATCAATTCAACTTTGGAATAAGCAATAATTGTAACTTACAAATAGTATTTTTGTAAGCAAGTTGACTTTGTAAGTGGGTGCATTTTCGGTTGAACCCAACAACCTCTATTTTTTGAGTCCAAATTCCAATTGTTTTGCCTATCAATCAATCATTGTAAAATCACAAGTTTGGGTGCATTTTCAGTAGTATCTGACACCCTCAACTTCCTAGAAGAAATCAAATTTAGGTGAGCAAATTTAAAGAAGAAAAGTTCAAGCTAGTGTAAGAGCATGTGAATGTAAAGTGCAAGTGAGCGAGATCAAATGGAGCAAAATCTAGAATTATTAGAGTAATTGAACACTGTTGAAAATAATATTGTCATACTTCACAAATACACTCTTCAATCAATGCTAACTTGTTTGCAGGTGACACAAGCTAAAGTGACAATCCTTCAAGCACAATCCCAACTACAAAAAGATGAGTTGATAAATTTCAAAAATCAACATCCAGTGAAGTGTTATGAACTAGTCTTTGCTAAAAAAAACCCTCTCTATGATGGTGATGATGATAATTATGATCAACAGTCGGTGAAGGAGCAACTCAGTAAGACAACTCCAAATGAAAACGAAGATGAAGCTATTCATGAACCTACATTTCAAGAGTTTTATTTAGAGTTCGGTGAAGAAAACCTTTCAATGATGCAAGGGCATGTAGTAAATCAACTTTCACATATTTCAAAGCAACATGTTCAAAATACTCTTTCTAAGCCCATCATCAAACCTTGGGAAGAAATCAACTACAAGAAACATAGAACAGAACTTGGATATGAAAAGGAAGTTACCTTTCATATTCCCAATTATTCTAGACCAATCTAGTTCCATAGTGTTGGATTCCTTCAAGAAGATTTGACTTCCCCTATTCTAGTTCAACATCAAAATGTTAAATGCCAACATTGCAGTCGAGTTTGTCACATGGAAAATCAGTGTTTTAATCTCCATTCTTGCTAACATTGTGGCAAGAAGAATCATCCATAAGAAAAAATTTCCAAGAGAAACAAAATTGCAAGATTAAAGATTCACTATGAGTAGATCAACCCTTGGCAATGGTTATCAACAACCAAGCAATCATTTTAGTCTTATCAAAGAATTAACTCTCGAAGACAAATGAATATTGCAGCTAACTGTTGGGTATGTGTTATATTCTTTGCACGAGTAGTAGTGTCTGAGCGCCTGTGCCGGGTGCGCAGGGGGGTGGAGCCCCCTGCGTGGGGGTTCGAGGGCAGCGCCCCTGAAAAAAAAAATTCGGGCCGACATATTTCCGAGACGACATATTTCCGGGACCACGTAATATTAGGTGGTTTTTCGGCACATGGTTTTTTGCCGATGGTTTTCTATTTCCGGTTAAGG
>CBVK0104071140.1:0-15944 GCA_900067695.1 Picea abies
TTGTATACAATTATGAAGTCCTAGTACACCACCTAATGTATTTCATATTTAAGGATATGGTTGTTATCATAAGTGTGTTTCTAGATTCCTACCTTATCTCCCGATGAGGTGTCGATGTGAGAGCAAGTGAGGTGGTTTCATTATTGTATTATATATTTGTATCATTAAAATCAATACAATGTTGTGAATATGGGTTGAGACCTTTTTCACCACTTTTTGTGTCTCATTTCTTGTCTCGTGTGTTCTTGTCCTGATCTTGTGTGTTATATTTCTTCAGGAAACAAAGTAATGTCGGGTAAAAGGAGATGAGGAACACAAGTGTGTAGATATTCATGGTAGCAAAAACTTTGGCCTTTGACTTGTTTCATAACTAGTTATAATAAATTTCACAATTAAACAAATATAATGAGCTCTACAAAACCAATGTCGGAGTTTTGAGTATTTGGAATCCCAAGCTTATTTTTCACAACTATGCAGTATACTAGACTTCTGTAATTTTCAGAGTTTGAAATGAAAGTATTATTATTTAGTTTTCAGATAAATCTCCTCCTAAATTATTAATGGCATAGATAAATAATTCACCTAGTTGACCGCCAATTGTTGTAACCTGCACAACAATCCCCATTATGATATGAGTTCTTCATAAAATAATGGGGACCCTTCTAAATTTGTCCTTGTATTATGAATTTTTAACAATTTGTGATTAGTTAACTTTGATTTTATTTGTACATAATTTAACTCGATTTGTTTTATAGTTTTTGTTGAGTTTTCTGAAAAAAAATTTATTTATCTTAATTTGTTTCATTGATTTTTCCTCGGAAAAATTATCTAATAGGTCCAGTTTGATCTTTGATTTATTTTGTTGAATGTAAAAATTAGTGAGAAAATTGTTTTTTGTTCAAATATTCAGACCCAAGTGATGGTATATGGGGTTGATTGTGCCGAATATCGGAAACCTGATATGGGTAACCTTGGTCTAAGTCAAAGGAAGACCATTGCTTATGGATCAAGTCGGATGTTGAATGTAATTTTTATATCTTAATGTCGATGCAAGAATGTCAGGTCAACAACCAAGTCACTTGATATGTCATAGGATTGACTTAACATGGCATCATAACTATCTTACACGTATGCTTATGTGCATGTGCCGGTATGGAAGTCAAACTCATAAGTTTGGTATGTGGTCAAGGTCAAAATAATATGTAGTGTATAACGGTCTATACCATAAGTTGCTTTGCACATGCGATACATTAAATCTGGAAAAACGTTTAATTTTTTTGTCACATTTCCACCCGATCAATGCGGTATTAAGCTTTGCAGCCACACAACGTAAAACAATAAAATACTAGTTAAACCCAGCAGCACACACTTACTTTAACCTTTGAGCTCAGATCCTATTTCTCTGGAGATCAAATTGAACAAAGTGAAATATCAGGGAATAAATCATTGAATCATTTTTTGCTAACTATTTTAATTACACGATTTTGTAAATAATATTGCTTGACTATATTTTTCTAAGATTATGTATATATTGATTTTTTTTTGTACATTTTTGCATAGTTGTAAGAAATAAGAAAAATCTCGACGACTAAGAGTCTGGGCAAAACAAGGGAATAAAAAATAAGTGAACAAATATGGGGCTAGAGATTATTAAAATTTTATTTCACTCAATGTCATCATTTCCTAATTTTAATGTCAACATCATCTTCTACTCGTTGAGAGCTTTCCGACGATATAATTTTTTTTCTCATTCCAAGTTCGGGACACAGTTATGGCCCTCAAAAGTTTTGTACTATCGCTATGTTATGATGATGTGGCAGATGACGTATCCTCTAGATCCACATGGAAAATGATGTGGCATGTTGACAGGGTAGATGACGTGCCATGTTGATAAGGCAAGTGACATGGCATGCTCACTGGACAGGTCATTGCATCCAGATCTAGCGAATAGTTTGTTGGATGTCTCTTGGAGGGCCCGAATGTTGGATTCCCCAGATGCCCCCAATGGATTGAATGTCAGATGCCCAGGATGGACTAGATGTTGGATGCCCTGAGTGGTTTAATGCACCATATGGACTTGATGTCCCGAATGCTCCTACATTCCCAGATTTTTAGGAGATCCTACATTTTTAGGGATTTCCAGATTTTTAGGGATTTTTGGATTTTTAGGAGACCCCATCCAGGCATTTGGAGGTTTCACACTTGTGACATTTTTGGTTCTCCCGGATGACGAATGTCTCGGATATACACATGCATGCAGTCAAAATATTAGCATGGGCTCCACATTCTATTCTTCTTATAACTTCACATACAAATTATTATGAACAACAAAAAATATATAAACACTATGAAATGCCTTCCCACAATGCATGTGGGAAAAATAATAAACTCATAGATCAACCGTCCAGAATTAATCCGAAAACAAAATCAATGGTTGTTGAGTGCTAACTTCCAGGAGCCATATTTTGAGTTTTAGAAGGTCGAATTAAGCAAGAAATGGCTTGTTGGAAACCTAAGACTGTGAGGAACATTTTTGGTTAATTGTTTTTGACAGATCAACAATAAAAACACCCAGAAAAATTGAAAGAAAAAAGTGCCACAAATTTACTAATAATAATAATAACAATAATCTAATTTTAAGGTCACGGCCAAGCCAGACATCAAATTGGTGTATGAGACCCCCTTGTTTGTGGGACAAAGGACCCCTTCCGCCCAACGATTTGACTAGTAAAGTCTATGGAGGTATACATACCTTACTCCCTCTGGATTTGAACTTATGACCTCTTAGGAGGAAACACATGTTCTTAACCATTAGGCCCACTCATGTCCACTATGTGAAGATTACACAAATATTTTTAAGTTTTTGTTGTTATACTTTTATTTTTCATAGTTATTTCTGTTTTATTATTTGGTTGATAAGTTGTGTTAGTTTTATTTATTATCTGATTTAATTCATGTATCGATAAGCCCGAGATGATAGAATTTTATTCTAAATATAATTATTTTTATTGATATCATAATGATTTTTTTCAATTATTTTAGGAAAATAAAAATCCTAAAGAGAATGAATAAATTTAGAAGTCATAGATTATGGACAAAATAAGATAATAAATATTTATTTTAGATGCCCATATTGTAATTAATTTAGATCGTTGTATAATGTTTCTTCCTTTTATTAACAATAGGGAATTTCCATATTTATTATATTATTTTATTTTATACATTTTTATTCTGTTTTTTTTTTTTTTTTTAAATTGTACAAGTATGGATCAAGAAAAATACAGATGGCAAAAGCAATTTTCAAAGCAAAAGAAATTTAAAATGAAAAAGCAAGTTGGAAGAAGGATTATCAACGTCCGTAATCATGAGAAGTCATGTGTACAATGAATTATGATTTCTTATTGAGCTGGAGACTTTTGATTGAAAAGAAATATAGCTTGTAATGATGTAATTGATGAAAAATATATTATATTCATTATTCTTCAGTGATTCTAGAAAGAAGAATCGAAACTTGGTTGAAAAAATAAATTGGTTACAACCATGTAACAATTAGAAGAAAATACAGAAGAAGGGAATACGCCAGAAGAAAGGGTTATAAAACTTGACTTTGGTTTTAGAAGGAGGGATGGGACTCAAAGTCTTGAAAGGCTAGATTTATCTATCTATCGTTGGTGTTTCTTTTCGGAGCTTGAAAAATCTGTAATTGTAACTTGTATATTGTTATCGATTTCAATTAAAGATTTGAAAGCTGAAAGCTTTTGCTTGTATAATAGACTAAGGAATTTCTTTTGAAGATTAAATACAAGTAAAAGTTAATTCATGATTAGTCTACTTATTGTGCATTTCTGTCAATTATTTTATCAAGTTCTATTCATTATTGAGATTGCTTGATGAAATATGATGATCTTGTTGTGAATTTGATTGCATGGATGTATTCTAATATCATTTGTATATGGAATTTATTCTCATTCATGTTTGGAATATGTAGTATGACTTATGCCAGAAGAATAATGAATTTCTTCTTATTTTCTGGTAACGAATTACATATCTGTAATCAATCTATTTATCGATGTTAGATTAGGATTAGATATAGGATTGCATTTGCATAATTAAATAGCACTGCATTTAGGATTTAGGAAAGATTTAACGAAATTGTCCTTTCGAGGATAAATATCTTTTAATGGCAACTGAGCCCACATACAAGTGGACATCACCATACCAAACGAGTATAGGGATAAGTGGGGCCCTGATCACGTGATGATCCCCTGTTGCAAGAGGGATTTTTCCACCTATCAACATATTCCAACAACCAAAAATTAAGAATTAATGGTGATGACATGTGCACACCAATTATTGGCGAGTGATTGAATCTTGTGTTGGCTAAAAGTTTCTAGTTTTAGTTTTGGGTAAAGTTTTGAGACTGAGTAATGCATGTCAAGAACCATTTTGGCATATTGTTGATCGTTTCCAATAATGAGTTTCATCAAAATTTCAAAGGATGAGCGATTATACAGTTTCTCAAAATCTATGCAAAACATGGTAATTGTTGATACTGAGAGGGGGGTGAATCAGTATCAAGATTATATATTCAATTATATCCAATGAGCAATGAAAAATAGTAGAAGAGTTACACTAATACACCATGCACAATATGTGAGAAATAACGAATAGTTATTGTTCAAGGGAAGTAATGACTTCCAAAGGTGGCTACAGCTTTAAAATATAAAGGGAGGGATAAACCTCCAAAAGGAAGATACAATCCTCCAATATCAAGAGAGTGTTGACCTCTCCATCCTTGCCCCTTCCTTCCACCCAAGAATTTATGAGAGATAATAAAATTTTACATTAAATCATCACCATCAACCAACCATCACATAGAACCTGATAATGCTTCCCGAGACTTCTTCAACTTCTGCAATTCTTCAATTCTTGGAATACTTTGATCTTGTAGATAATATTAATCAATGTATTCTCTGAAACTCCTCCAAGTTTCACTCCTTGAATCCTCCCCAAAAAGAAGTTATAGAGAGAATGGTAGACCCTATTAAAGTCTGGTTTATTCAGGAGATCGTGTTAGGATATTTAGACACTTAGGAGTTAGTTAAGATCTACTTGGTCTAATATGTCATTAGGTAAAAGTGTGTTTCTTAGTGTGTTTCTTTAGTATGCATTAGTATGCATTTGTAGTTAGTAAATCCGATGGTCACGATAGGAAAAGGTGCATCTTCTAGGTAAGCTAACCGAGATCTAACCCTTGTTGTCATCGAGAAGCGGAATTTTTTTCTTGTGTGAAAAGAGTTTTTTTTAGCACGCTCTCCAAGGTCGTCTTCCACAACAACAACAACAACCCCAATCCTCCTTCTAAACATTACAATATGTTTTGCTAGATCATTTGATTAAAAGTTGTCTTATTAAGTAAGAGGTCTTGAGTTCAAGTCTCTCTTTTGTTACTTTTTTTGAAAAAGTTCATGCTAAAATTGTAAAGTGTATTTCACTTCAAGTATAAAAGTGAATCACTATAAGTAGCTTTAATATTTTATTTTAAAGTTATTTATTTTGCATGCATCTCTTCTATTATAAAGTAACTTCATTGTAAAAGTGATCCCCACTTCTCTTTATAAAAGTGTGTCACTTCATAAATCAACTTACACAATCACATGGTCATTTGGTTACCGTTTATGCTTTTTTTTAAAAGGGCATAACTCTAACATCGGAAGTCTGTTTTCAGTGTCGTTTTTTTAAAACCACACAAATTTTCAAGCTCTTTTCATCCAGATCATCAGTTTCAGTTTTTAAATCCATATTATCTGCATATTTAATATGGCTTCTACAAGTAATCTCTTGCTTACCAGCAACAACTACTTCCAATGGAAATCTCATATGGAAGATTTATTATGAAGTAAAGGCTTGTACCAGATTACCTTGGGAAAGGAAGAAGCACCCACTGATGTTGATAAGAAAGCCAAGTGGGATAATAGGAATGACGAAGCACGAGGACTAATCAGAATGTCCATCTCTCCTGATTTAAGGTACCACCTTCAAGAAATTGATGACCCCGAAGAAGCTTGGGACAAGATTGAATCAGGGTTTGGTAAACTCAATATTATTCGAGCACAACAGTTAGAAAATCAAATACTGACCTTGAGTCCAAGTGATTTTTCTTGCCTTCGAGACTATTTATCTAAGTTTAAAACACTCAGAATTTTATGTGAAGAATGTAAGATAAAAATGGAGGAAGAGCATTGCATCTATCTTATTCCTTCTAAGCTAGGTAGTGCATATTCTGTGTTTGTATCTACCTTTTATGCCATGAGAGAGGCTCTAGGGAAAGCTTATGAAAAACCCACTCTTGAGTCCTTTTGTGTTTCTTTGATTAGAGAGGAAGATAAGCTTGTACAACTTGGAGTGATCAACACTGCATGTACCTCCAACAAAGCCTTAGTTGCCCAGCAGAAAGATAAACCCAAGTATCCCAAGAAGCAACATCCTCGCTACAACAACAAACAACATAAGAGTCCCAAACCCGCTCAGACAGCTTCAGCTCCTAATGGTGACAAAGGAGCAAAATATAAAAATAAGAATACTAACCGACATTGCAACTTTTATGATAAAGATGGTCATGATGAGTCCAAATGTTTCAAGAAGATGGAAGCTTTAGAAGCAGTGATGAAGAAGCACGACATTAGTATTGATTCTACTTCTTCTTCTTCTTCTCATGGACATGCACTTTCTTCTTCTGGTTTCTCCTTCAATTCAAATTCTACTACTGATGAGTGGCTTATTGATTATGGAGCATCTTTCATATGGCTAAGGATAGAGCCATATTTTCTACTCTAAATGAATGTAACACCAAGCAAATATGAGTTGGTGATGATAGATCTCTTAGTGTTGAAGGATCTGGAAAAGTTCCAGTAGAAAATGGTCATTTCAATAATGTATTATGTGTTCCAAGTCTTTCTTGTAACCTTCTATCAATATATCAAATCACTCATTCAGGTGAAGGTAAAACGGTAGAGTTTTCACCTCACCAAGTTGTAATCAAGGATCTAAAAGATCCTAAGCATGTTCTTGCAACTGGAATTGCCGATGATATTACCAAGTTGTACAAATTTGACAACTTTGGGTTGTCAGTTTTTGTTGCTCGTAGCGATGACTTGAGCAAACTTTGGCATGAGCGATTTGGTCATCTAAACTATCGCTCATTGCAGCAACTATGTAATCAACAGATGGTGATTGGTCTTCCTCTTGTTTCATGTAGAGAAGGTGTTTGTGTCGGTTGTGTTCTCGGAAAACATCATCGGGATAGTTTTGACAAATGTGCTTCTTGGCACACCTCGGGTCCTTTGCAGCTTGTTCATGGTGATTTGTGTGGTCCAATTTCTTCTCCT
The DNA here is from genome assembly GCA_900067695.1 of Picea abies. Classification (NCBI taxonomy): domain Eukaryota; kingdom Viridiplantae; phylum Streptophyta; class Pinopsida; order Pinales; family Pinaceae; genus Picea; species Picea abies. The sequence continues at coordinate 7,389 of CBVK0104071140.1, forward strand.
TCCTTTTCTGGGTGCAAGTATTTCTTAACTTTCATTGACAACTTTTCCAGACGTACTTGAGTTTACTTATTAAAACTTAAGAGCGAAGTTTTTGACAAGTTTGTGGCCTACAAGGCCCTTGTAGAAAAGAAATCTAGACATCAAATTCAAAGGTTAAGAACAGATAATGGAGGCGAATATGTGAACAATAATTTTACAAGTTACTGCACTACACAGGGAATCCAAATGCAACACAATGTTCCATATACACCATAACAAAATGGTGTTGATGAGAGAAAGAACCGCACATTAAAAGAAATGGCTAATTGTATGATCCAATCTAAGGGATTAAGTCTAAAGTATTGGGCGGAAGCCATTAACTAACTGTGCAAATTACATAGTAAATCGCACTCCCACAAAGGCTCTTAAAAATATAACACCAGAAGAAGCTTGGACTAAAATTAAACCAGATGTAAGTCACTTCCATGTATTTGGCAGTATAGCATGGGCTCACATTCCTGATGAGAAAAGGAAAGCATTGCAGCCTAAAAGTGAGAAGTTTATATTTGTTGGTTATTTTGAAGATGTCAAAGGTTACAGACTTCTTCAATCACATTGTAATGACATTATTATTAGAAGAGATGTTAAATTTGATGAAAATATCTTGGCCTGCGAGCCTAATTCAACGTTTGTGCCTTCTTTGGCCTGTGAGCCTAATTCGACGATTATGCCTTCTTCGGCCTATGAGCCATATTCGATGTTTGTGCCTTCTTCTGATCTGGTTTCTTCTTCATATGATGATAGTGAGGATGAAAATCCACCTCCACTTGCTCGCCCTCCTCCAGATGAGTCCTTTGAACCTGAACCAGCACCAGTTCCACCGCTTCCTAGATGGGTCCGTTCAACACGAGAGGTAGTTGGTGGTCTTGTCGATGATCCTTCAGATTAGCGTCGAACACTTTCACAGTTCCAGTAAGCCTCTTCTCTTTTGGCTCAAGTTTCAGAGACTCCTGATCCCGAAACATTTGCAAAAGCTTCAAGTCATCTAGATTGGGATATAGCAATGAATGAAGAGTAGCGTTCTTTAATGGCAAATGATACTTGGGATCTTGTACCTCTTCCAAAAGGAAGAAAACTTGTCATATGTAAATGGGTCTATAGAACTAAGTATGAATCTAATGGAAGTGTTGAAAGATACAAGGCTCGATTAGTTGCCAAAGGATTTTCCCAAGTTGAAGGAATTGACTATTATGAAACCTTTTCCCCTGTAGCCAAAATGAATTCCATACGCCTTGTTCTTGCCCTTTCCACCTCACATAAATGGGAGGTCCATCAGATGGATGTTAAATCTGCCTTCTTGCATGGCTATTTGAAAGAAGAAATCTGCCTTCTTGTAAAATCTCTCTGTAATCTTTTTCTTTGCATTAATAAACTGCTCCAAGTGGTTGCGTTGGTTGGGGCCGTCGATGTTTCCCCGTAGGGGTTTTACCACATGAAAACATCGATGTGTTGATATTTGATCTAGTTATTTGAGTGGTTACTGAAGGTGTTCATCCTCTGTTGGAATACCTGTGTTGTCGAACAGATCGAACTTGTACAGAATGCCCTGCGCTCAATATTTAACATCAGATTCTGAAATTCACACACAAGAAACTACATCCCGTACTATTTCCAATGAAATTGGTCTCACTTCAATTGGATTCTCTATGAAGAAGTTATGACTGTTTTACCCGGAACACCTCTTTATGACTAGCTTTAGGACTAGTCAAAAACCCTATCTTCCACACAGTGTATCTTCAAAATTATAGTAAATACAGAGCTGAAATTTTTACCATGGGTACCTAGATATGTCTTCTCAATACCATATCAATTTCACCATTTGAATCATTCTAGAAAAAAATTTATAGCGAAAATGGTAAGATGACCTGTAAATAACATACCTTAGAACACATCACCAAAAGACTTCATCCTCCCTTGAAATCCGGCCTTCTTTACTTCAGATTTCCTCTGAAATTTGACCTGTGGGTGTAAAATGAATGTATAATGATATGTATTTATACCATTTATGTCACTTCCTTTTAACATTAGGGCTGACCTGTCACTTTCTTATTTTTTAATTATTTTCTTTAATTATCTTCAGGGCTGACATGAGCTTCCTTCTTCAATTCACTTTGTCATCTTCAAAAATTCATTTCTCCTCAACCATGAGGATCCATGTGACGTGCCACTTACCACCAGAAACAACATGATGTATATTATCCATCCATGGGTGTTGTGTTTGCATGTGCATTGTCCTTCATGTCCAAATACCTTCATCAATCTTGAGGTCCAAAACTAATGACTAGGGTTGACATCAATGACAACAACCAATCTTCCAACAATCTCCCCCTTTGTCAGTGATGGTAACACTCATGCTCCCCCTGTCATCATGATCCCAATTTCTTTCCCCCTTTGAAATCAATGGAAAAGGGTAGGCATACTCCCCCTGAGTTCAATGGCATAAGGTGACCTTCTTCTTTGGGGTTGCTCCCCCTGAACATGTGGCACTCAATAATACTTCATCCTTATTTTTGGTCTTTGGGAATTTTTATTCCTTGGAATCCTTTTGTGTGGCTTTTTTCTTCTCTCTCTTCTTCATGTCTAGGATATATATGTTATTCGATCTTCTTGTTGCAGTTGCAACCAATCTTCCTAAGTTATTTTCTCTGATTTTACATTTTCAGGAGTCAAATGTAAGAGTGTATCCTCGATCACATATTTTGTTGACACTAAGGAGATTATTCTTCAGATCTTCAACTAATAGGACTTTTCCTGCTTTTAAATTTTCACTTCCAAGCTTTGCAGTTCCTTTTCCAAGTATTTTGGTAGACGAGTCATCTCCAAATGCAACATTTCCACCCTTTTTCTTCAAGCTGACAAATTTTCTTTGATCTCCGGTCATATGAAATGAGCACCTACTGTCTATGAACCATTCATCTTCTTCTTTGCGTTCTTTAGCGACCAATGATATTCAACAGTTTTCATTGTGTGGAATTTCTTTCCTTTTCCATGGTGTAGTTCGTATAGGGACATTTGGCATATGATTATCTTCCTTCATCTCTCTGCAATCTCATGCTGTGTGACCAAGATTATTGAACTTGTAACATATAATATTTTGATCTATTAATGGGTCAAATGGATTATAATTTATGTTGACAGGTCTGCGAAAATTTCCATATCTACTAGTTGCACCATTCATGTAGCTTGCGTAATTATTTCTTTCATTGATTCTACAATTGATTGCCTTGTGTCCAAAATTTTCACAAGTATATCAATGTCCAAGAAAGAAATTTTGATACTTGGGAGTAAGTGATCTCCTTTGTGGTGTGGTCCATCTGGGTTCACAATCTATTCTTTTGTAGTTTCCTTCATAATGATTTCTTTCATACCTGATGGGAGAGGATCTTCTTGATGTCTCATTCCTTCTGAATTATAGTCTTCTATCTTGTTGTTCAACTTGTTCTGGAGTGTTGGTTTCATCATTTTCATCTTCCTTCTCTTGTTTTGTTGTCTTCAAATTGCCATTGTATCCTAGTCATGTCTTATCGTTTGGAGATCTTTGACTGCTAACGATCTCATCTAATTTTTCAGTGCTTTTTTCGAACTTCTTCAACTTTTCTATTGTCAGTAGTAGTTCATCTTTTCTATGATCCAATTATGATTTCAATTTATCATAATTTTCTAATTTTTCCTTCAAGCTATCAATGGTATTTTCAAACTTGTAATTCTCTTCTTCACAACTACTCAATTCACCTTTTAGTATTATGTTTGTGTTTCTAAGCTTGTTATTTTCAGTTTCAACATGATTCAACTTTTCAATATTCTCGTCTTCTTGTTCACTCTCTGCATTGTCTTTGTATCCCCAAAAGGAATTAATGTTGGTTTCTTCATATGAATCTTCTTCATAAATGATTTCTTCTTCTTTAGAACTCTTGTGATCATCATCCTAGGTTTCTTGGGTTATGAAGAGGACTTCTCCTCCATCATTATCTTCTTCATCACTCTCATCTAAGGAGATGTCATCATCCTTGGAGTTGAAACTTTCTTTATTGTTGAGACTTCTCTTCTTATAGTAGCAGTTTTCAACAATATGTCCTATTCTACCATAGTTAAAGCATTTAAGAGGAGACTTACCTTTGTATCTTCCACTTCCCTTTGGAACCTTCTTATGAAATTTGTTATTTCTTCATCAAGGTCCTTATCCTTGTCTTTTTTCTTCTTTATGGCTTTAAAGGTTGCTTCATTGTTTGGTTGGTCTCTTTCTATACATGTTCTCATTTCATATGCTATAAGAGACCTGTGTAATTCATCCATTGTCATTTTGGTCAAGTCCCTAGTTTCTTCAATGGCAGAGACCTTAGCATCATACTTCAAGAGAAGTGATCTCAACACTTTTTGTACAACCAAGGATTCATCGAGTTCTTCACCTAATCCTATGATAGCATTAACAATTTTATCAACTCTAAGAAAATAGGTTGCAATATCTTCCTTTTCATCCATCTTCAAATTTTCAAATTTTGCTCTATGTCGTTGAAGCTTGACCTGCTTAAATTTTGGATCACCTTCATAGATACTCTTGAGTTTGTCCCATAACTCTTTAGTAGTGTTGCAGCCCGTCACTTTGCTAGCAATGGTTGGTGCCAATGCTCCTAGAATAACATGTCTAGCTTTTGAATTACAACTCATAAGCTTCTTCTCATTTGGATCGGTTGGAGCATTATTTGGGATTACATAGCCATTTACAACTGAGTACCAAATGTCTACTCCCAAAGTTGTTAGGTAAGTTTTCACTCTATCACTCCAGTATGCATAATTCCTTCCATCAAATCTTTGAATCCCATTTTAAATGTGTCATGGTCATCCATCTCTGCTCAGGATTTTCCTTCCAGTGGTTAAAAATCTGAAGGCAACCTCCTCTGATACCAATTGTTGATACTGAGAGGGGGGTGAATCAGTATCAAGTACAATTTAAAAACTTTTTCAACTTAGACTTCAACCAGATTATATATTCAATTATATCCAATGAGCAATGAACAATAGTAGAAGAGTTACACCAATACACCATGCACAATATGTCAGAAATAACCAATACTTATTGTTCAAGGGAAGTAATCACTTCCAAAGGTAGCTACAGCTTTCAAATATAAAGGGAGGAATAAACCTCCAAAAGGAAGATACAATCCTCCAATATCAAGAGAGGGTTGACCTCTCCATCCTTTCCCCTTCCTTCCACCCAAGAATATATGAGAGATAATAAAATTTTACATTAAATCATCACCATCAACCAACCATCACATAGAACCTGATAATGCTTCCTGAGACTTCTTCAACTTCTGCAATTCTTCGATTCTTGGAATACTATAATCCTGTAGATAATATTACTCAATGTATTCTCTGAAACTCCTCCAAGTTTCACTCCTTGAATCCTCCCCAAAAAGAAGTTATAGAGAGAATGGTAGACCTTATTCAATTATTGTTTATTCAGGAGATCAAACTTGTACAGAATGTCTCGCGCTCAATATAAAACGTCAGATTCTGAAATTCACACACAAGAAACTACATCTCGTATTTGGATTCTCTATGAAGAAGTTATGGTTGTTTTACCCGGAACACGTGTTTATGACTAGCTTCAGGACTAGTCAAAAAACCTATCTTCCACAGAGTGTATCTCCAAAATTATAGTGAATAAAGAGCTGAAATTTTTACCACAGGTACCTAGATATTTCTTTTCAATACCATATCAATTTCACCATCTGAATCGTTCTAGAAAAAAACATTTAGTGAAAATGGTAAGATGACATGTAAATAACATACCTTAGAACACATCACCAAAAGACTTCATCCTCCCTTGAAATCTGGCCTTCTTTACTTCAGATTTCCTCTGAAATTTGACTTGTGTGTGTAAAATGAATGTATAATGATATGTATTTATACCATTTATGTCACTTCGTTTTAATATTAGGGCCGACCTGACACTTTCTTGTTTTGTAATTCTTTTCTTTAATTATCTTCAGGGCCGACCTGTACTTCCTTTTTCAATTCACTTTGTCATCTTCAAAAAATCAATTATCCTCAACCATGAGGATCCACGTAACGTGCCACCTACCACCGGAAACAACATGATGTATATTATTCATCCATGGGTGTTTTGTCTGCATGTGCATTGTCCTTCATGTCCAAATACCTTCATCAATCTTGCGGTCCAAAACCAATGACTATGGTTGACATCAATGACAACAACCAATATTACAACAATAATAGGTGTGTTAGGGAACTTTCACAAATGAAAGTTTGAAATCATGGTGATGAACTCTATCCCCCAATTTCAAACTTTGATCGCTATGAAATAAAACTTTCCATTCGGGCCAAAGTATAACAATAATAATTCAATCATAATCAAAATTGGGGAGACACATCAGTAATGGCATGATTAAATAAATGTCAAAACTCTATGACACTAAACCAATCACCAATTGTCTTACCTTAAATTTACTAAATATGTCCTATAAAATTTTGGCCAAGGCCCCTGCCTTAAAACTGAAACATATTTTACCAAAGATCTCTAGGCCTAGGCAAAGCGATTTTATCACAGGGCATTTCATTTTTGACTATGTAACTACAGTTTGGGAGGGTGGGAATGGGATAAGAGTTGGGGATTAGATGCTTTATTCTTTAAAACTACCTTTGAAAGTGCCTATGACATAGATTAATGGCCTTCCATTCTCACAATTGTGAAGGAAATAGGGTTTGGCCTATTCTTTGTTAATGTAGTGTAAACACTTTTTTTTGAAGCAACTACATGGCTCTCCATTAATCAAACTAACTCCAAAGATGCTAGTTTGTTATAGTAATTTGACAATGTTTCTCATTGGCACTTCCCCTTTACATGATGGTGAAAAAATCTCTAGGCTACCTTCTTAAAAAAATGGTTTTTGGCCTTATTAAAGGAATCCATCTCCCCGGCCCTAAAGGTGACCTAATTGTGAATGGACACTTTTGCTAATGTCTCTTTTTTAACTATTTTGGAAGAGAAAAAATCCCTAGACAATAGTAAGGATAATTTACAATTTCTCTGAGATGATTAAGACTCTAAGTATAAACGGGCCAAGACTTGATGCTTTTGTCTTAGTCAAACAAAGGATCCTAAGTCGCTAACACATTAAGAATGGGCCTAGATCCAACTAGGCCAAGTCTTAATAACCAAGGATCCTTTTTGTGTTCCATGCCTCTCCCAAGGAGTTTTATGAAATAATGTTTTTTTCACAGAAGCTAGTGGATTTTTATTCATTAAAAAGGCGTGGGCGAAACCACTTAGTAGAAAAAGAGAGCTAGATAACATAACAAAATTCCATCTTTGTCAGATCTTCTACCAACCAAAATTTTATCATGCTATCATGTCTTAGCCAATGACTAATACTACTAGTATGTTGAGCTATATATATTCAATAATAAATATCGTTAATACAAACTATAAAGCAAAAACTACTCAAGGATTTCTAGCGAGATCCTGCCCACTAACATTTCATGGCTTGTCCATGTCCTTAGAAGGCTTCACCGGGAATTTAAATCCAGAATATGCACCATATTTGAAGTTTCCATTCCACTTTTACTCTCACTAGGGAGAGAATTTCTATGATATGCATCCCTCTAAGCGAGCTAGAGTCGAAGTGATTCAAATTGGCTTCTAAAATAGTCAACTTCATCCCGAAGTTGACATATCAAAACTCTATGTTGTACCAAGGTGTCCAAGGTAGACGAAATAGTCGAGTTGAGTGAACTAACCTGAATGACCAGACATTGTCTTTCATTAAATTCATTTGCCACCATTCTCTCATCATGATTCCCATCAGCATCTCGAGAATCCATAGTGCTCCAATTATCCGGAATATCCTGCATTTGAGCATGCAAGGAATTGAGGAATGAAAATGCAGGCCCCACTTTTACAAGAGCAGAGAAATCCACAAAAATCCCACTAACTTCTAACAATAAAGCACCAGATTCAGTTACAAGAATAAGGAAGTTAAGAACACAAAATGCAAGAAAGACCTCCAATATCATGAAACTCACAATAGAATCAATCGAGAGTCCTTTATCAAGCATGATCGATCTAGACATAGATCTCACCAAGCAGACCACCAATATATCCTCCAAGAGGCCAAGAAACAAGATGCTCGACGAGGCTTCTTCCTCTCCATTAATAATAATAAATCATTTCTTGGAAGGGTAGTACCAGTACCATGTACCTACAAATATGTGGCCAGATAGTGTCCCATGGGGTGGCCATGCGAATTTGAAGAATTGCCAACAACACCTCCCAAATTTGTCATTCTATGTTGTATTATCCCTTCTGCACCATGATCAACCATAATGACTATGCTCCTTGCCTGATCTGAAAATAGGGGGCTAACTTGTTATGCTATGCAAGCACCCTCTACTCCATTAAAACAAACTTTTCAGGACCTTGCTCAATGTCTTAATTATGCAAGAGGTTTGTGAGATCGGAAGAGCGTCGTGTAGGGAAAGAGTGTAGATCTCGGT
>CBVK0104072159.1:0-12746 GCA_900067695.1 Picea abies
GGGGGGGGGGGGTGGGGTCCGGAATCGAGCGAGCAGCTTCCGACAGCTGAGATTATAGCACCCGGATCAACGGCGCTTGGACAACCCCGCCCTTCCCAGTCCCTCTATGTTTAGCATGCGTGGGCCCTTCTCCCGTCATGTCATCTTTCTGACCACCTGTCTCCTGCTGCTGTGTGTCATCCATCTGTCTCCCCTCTTTGGTTCACGTGGTCCTCCTTCCTTCTCATCATCCACTTGTCGTTTTCCATGTGTCCCGCTCCTTTCCACATTAGCCTCTCACCAAAAAGTGAGTTCATTACCCCTCGTCTTCCCCCCCTTCCACCTGATGTCTTCCGCCATGAACCGTCCTCTGTCACCCTTCCCACACCTCATCACTTCTTCCACGCCCTCATAATCCGACGCCATCACTCCTATCATGCGCCCTGTTCTCTGCGCTGGCCTCCATGCCTACACATCAAGCCATTCAGTTATTCCAGGTGGCAGCGTGAGGAGTCTTCCATATCCCGAGGTGCTGAGTTGGCTAGGTCGTTCTCAATCCCGACGAAGCAATTATTGAAGCGGTTGGTGGTGGTTAGACGTCGTCTCCGCCATAATGGGAGAGTCCGGCAATAAATTAAAGGCACGTCGATTCGTCGTTGGAACTGTCAAAAAATTAGATTGTGTATGACATAAGTCACACAACCTTTCAGAGGTTGACTGTCAGAAGCCATGCAGACGCAAATCTCTCAATGCAGTGTCTTGATTCTGCTGTTGTTGTTGTTTTGAGTATATGTAGGCATTTTCGCCATTTTTGTATCTATCGANNNNTGAGTATATGTAGGCATTTTCGCCATTTTTGTATCTATCGATGGTAGAGCTAAGCTCCCGACTGTAAAGTTTCAGCAAATATTATGGTTTCCTGGTTATGCCTCTGTGTTTGAGATTTCTTGGTTTATGACAAATAGTTTTCTTTTTCCATCTATGTTCCATCTCATACCAGGGAGTCCACAGTCGAAGGATTCACGTGGATTGAACAATCTTGTTATGATAAAGGATTTGTTATGACATTGTTGTGCCCTCTGGTCTTCTGTGTTTGAATGTAAGAGGATTTTGTGTTTGGATGCTTTCTTCTCCAGTCTGTTATAAACCGGATGTTTGTGATAGACCTTCGCACTCTTCTAATGCAAGTCTTCCCCCTACTCACCCTTTACTACGACTCACTGTTTGGAGTTTATCAAGACCTCACTCATCCATGCATGCCTAGCCTAGTTTCTGCGTTGATACGATATCGTTCTGAGTTTTCCTCCATTTGATCACCCTTTAAAACAAATTGTGACATTAAAATGATGGGCGTCGGGCTCTGCTCCTGCAAGCAATCCAGGAGTGACTTCCGGCCGCCAACATTTCTGGCGCCGTTGTCGGGGACGAAGTTGAATATTTTCCCCGGATTTTAACGACAAAGATTAGGTGATTCTGAAGGTGCATCAGAAATCAGAACTTGAAGATTGCTACTGTGCACCTGGTGACTCCATTGTGACAAATCCGCTGGGGATAACCTGCTCTATCATTGTGGCTTTGAGAGGCAGACACACGAGGTCTAATCCACACTTGCCTTTAGCTACACCGGAAGTTGACTCGGAAGCGGTGCGCAGAAAGGGTAAGAGCTCTGCGAAAGTAGTTTCCATCGCTGAAACTAAAGGTCCCTGACATGGACGCGGACTTCTTAGTATGCACAGACACATCCAAGGAAGGCTTAGGCGGAGTCTGATGCAAGACGGACGAGTGATTGCTTACATTTTGAGGAAACTAAGAAGGCATGAGGAGAACTACGCGACACACGATTTGGAGTTATTAGCCATTGTATATGCCTTGAAGGTTTGGAGACACTACCTTGTTGGACAAAAATTTGAACTAAAGACTAATCATTGTGGACTACAACACATTTTTACGCAAAACAACCTAAACGCACGACAAAGGCGTTGGTCGGAATTGCTTAGCGAGTACGACTTTGAGATTACTTACATAAAGGGAACAGTGAACCGAGTGGCGGATGCTTTGAGTCGGAGGCCACACATCTTTTCGGTGTTGCCTCTTCAGACGAATCTACATGAGAAGATTCTCACTTTACAGCGTGACGATGACTGGTACAAAGAGGTCGAGGGTTTTATCGGACAAAACACCATGATGGTACCACGATATGAGGGATTTTCATTTGATAGTGATGGGTTATTGAGGTTTAGAAGTCGAATTTACGTATCGCCAAACGACGAGTTGAGTATGTTGATCCTGAGCGAGGCTCATAGAGCAGTTTACATGGCTCACCCGGGAGTCATGAAGATGAGGGCAGACCTTAAACCCTTATTCTTCTGGAAGGGAATGAAGGTTGACATAGTCAACTATGTGGCCAGATGTCTGGAGTGCCAGCAGGTAAAGGCTGAACATAAACACCCAGCAGGATTACTACAACCACATGCCATTCTGGAATCGAAACGGAAGGTTATTTCGATGGATTTTATTGTTGGATTGCCATTGACGGCAAGGAGACATGACTCGATTTTTGTAGTAGTAAACACTCTGACGAAGAGTGCTCACTTTATTCCTGTGTGTACAACGTATCAGGCACCTGACATAGCTAGAGTTTTCATCAGTGAGATTGTGAGGCTGCATGGAGTGCCTAAGAGGATTATATCCGATCGAGGATCAATGTTTACTGGACGATTTTGAACGTGTTTCCAAGAGGCCTTGGGAATCCAACTTAACTTTAGTACTGCGTATCACCCAGAGACTGACGGACAGACCAAACGAACGAACCAAACCTTGGAAGACATGTTGTGCATGTATGTAATGGACCAACAAAAGCGTTGGGAAGAATTTTTTCCACTAGTGGAGTTCACTTACAACAACAGTTACCAAAGCACCATTAAGATGGCGCCTTTCGAGTTTCTTTACGGGTGACCGTGTCAGACGTCCTTGAGTTGGGATCATCTTGAGGATAGGGTCCTGGTGGGACCAGAAGTGATCCAGGTAATGGAAGAGAAAATGCAAACCATAAGACAAAGGATTAAAGAAGTGCAGGATCGACAGAAAAGTTATGCTGATGCGCACCGAGTCGACCGTAGTTACGAGGTTGGCGATCGAGTCTTCTTGCGGGTTAAACTGCATAAGAGTTCGATCAAGTTTGGAAAGGGAGCTAAACTCTCTCCTAGGTTCATGGGACCTTTCGACATTGTGGAGAGAAAGGGGCCCGTGGACTATCCACTAGCCTTGCCTGATTCCTTAAGGCGTATGCACGATGTTTTTCATGTATCTGTTTTGAGACATTATATTAGTGATCCTACACATGTGATTGACATGAGTTCCTTATAGGTATCGGATGAGGGAGCACTCACGGATGAGATGGTCCGCATATTAGATCACCGCATTCGACAGTTACGACGCCGAACGGTAGATCAGGTCAAGGTCCAGTGGGACAATTATAGTCCACACTCGGCGACCTGGGAGGATGCATATGATATGCGCCAGCGGTTTCCATTTTTGTTTGATAGATAGACATATGATACTGTGATACACTTATTTCGACATTTATACTGAGAAACTTCGGGACGAAGTTTAGACCAAGAGGGGGTGTATGTAACATCTCGCTCTGGTGCACTGAGAAAACTTATTCTTTGAGGACACTTGCTCGCAAGTGATCCGGACTATTATGATATTAAAACTTTTGTCCTTGATTATGATGCGTTATGGTAGATGACATGATGTTTTACTGCATTGACATAGACAGGTGCTATTGACTCGGTTTTACTGAGTGTGCAGGGTTTTGGACCTTGAGGATGTAGAGGCATCGACGGAACCCTTGGACTCTGGATCGAGTCAGGGAGTGTTCTATTAGGGTTTGATTGTTTTACTGTGATTTTAGTACATTTGATTAGATGATATGATGTGGGCATGTTCTGACATGATTGTTGATGATGCAGGTTGACGATTACTTGTCGACCAGACTCACATATGGAGTAAAGGGGCCACACACGACTACCAGAGAGGTTGAGGGAGAGGTGTGGACAATAGCCCTGCCACAGCCTACTAGCACTCTCGTCATGGCTCGAACTGTAGGTTAATGATTACCTAGTTTGAGAGGACCCACGATGCCGCGAGGGCAGACTGCGACAGTTGCTCGCGATGATTCTAAGGGGCGCGCAATAGTCTCCCACAAGTTCACCTGGCGGAGTGTTGACTCCAGGGGTTATTGATGTCTACCAATCAGTCAAGAAGTGAGTGTTGCCCTTGGAGCACGTGGTGCATTCTGAAGGGCACGTCACGCAAAAGAAACAAAATTGCAAGTGGCACCCTTGGAGCACGTGGTGCGTCCTGAAGGGCACGTCGCGCAAAAGAAACAATAGAGGCGAGTGGCACCCTTGGAGCACGTAGTGCGTCCTGAAGGGCACGTCGCGTTGATGATGATAGAGGGTTGGACCTAGATGGCCCTAGGACATTTAACACATTAAGAAATTTTAAAACGACTCCCCTAATTAAATGTCGTCCAGTTCATAATCTAGGTCCTAAGTTTGAAACTTTGTTAGGGGTAAAATTTTGTCTACCCTTGAGAAAACATCTCTACAAAAATTTAAAATAGTAAAATTAAAATAAAAACCCTTTAAGTAATAATTTTGGTCTTCATAAATTTTGGGGGTAAAATGAATAGAGTAAGAAATTAATTAAAAGTTGAGGATATAAAATATAAAGAAGAAATTAATTATTTTGAATTTTTGATAGTTTAAAAAGATGTCAAATTAATAATAAAAGGGAAAAAGGGGTTAAATTGCAACTGTCATTTTTAGCTCTAATAAAAAGGGGAAAGAGGGAAATTATAACATTTAGGAAACTAGGGAATGGAGGTAACTTAAGAAGGGAAAGAGGGGAACTTATGGTAAAAAGCGAGGTCAACTTAGTAAAGAATCTGCAATTAAGAACCTTCTAAATTGAACTAAATTAGCAACTTCATTTTAGGGAAAGTATTTAAAACCTGTAAGGGAATCTAGGGACACCTAGGAGTAAAAATAGGAGTAACTCTAGGTGGGTGAGGGAAATAAGACAATTTAATAAATTAAAGAAAATAGTTAATGGAGAAACGTGGGGGATGGATGACACTTGTACGAAGGAGAGTTTTTAGAAGATTTTTATTAAAACTTAATTTAAATGAGATTTAGGGAAAGATGGAAGTTCAAAAACTCTATAAAATAAAGGGAAGAGAAGGAAGAAGGGCATCGGTTGTTAGTGTAACGTGATGTTGCCGGATTAGTGACTTGACTGATTTACTTGTGGGGAGTTGGGATTTCCCAGCTCGGATAGGAGTGGTAGCTCGGCCTTGCGAGGCGAGCTGGGAGCTAGACGTACCATCTGGATAGTGTGTGGCCCCTTTGCAGCTCGAGGGGCTAAGGGGGAAGTAGAGTACCCCTAGCATTGGCTGGGAGGTACCGGTGTAGTCTCGACGGTCAGCGAGCGGGAGCGGCACAGAGCGTGCGAACGTCATTCGAGGCGAGCAATAAGGCAACGGTACGCTCGTTATTTTTAGAGTAGAATGCATTATGAACTTATGCTTGAGCTGTATGTTGACTGTAAAGGGATGAATTATTCCTTGAGCCTTTGTCATTCGATTGATTGCCTAAAATTATTGTGGTCAACGTTCCGGTTTGGGTTTTAATGTTCCTTGGTTGGCTCTTTATGCTTATGCGTTACTCTTTGTGCTGCATTTTCCCGGATGTTGTATATTAGCATTTAAATTATTGTTATATAGTTTTACAGTCAGTCATTGACAATCACTGATATAGTTATAATGCATTGTTGTGTATACATGGAGGCGTTGTGATGGAAAATTCGTGCAGTAATAGATATATATGTTGTACCTCTGTTATTTAAATAGATAGATACATATGTCTTACCTCTACCTCTGTTATTTAATTAGATAAAGAAAATTTCGAATTCATTCTGGCAATTTCCATCCTTGGCATTTCGTTGTACGAATGGTTCTGAAAATTCATTCTGACCCAATTTCATCACTGGCATTTTCGTTTGTAAAATTCCGTTCTGGCATTCTGCCTTGTAAGTCTATTACTGAAGAAAACTCTCATCTCGCAAATTCGTTGTTGTAAAGGGGTACTGTGATTTTGTTTCTGGAAATTTTTGTGGGGTAATTTGTTACCGGAATTTGGTTGTTGACAAATTGGTTTCGGCATGCTATTGGCTAATGGCAGTTAAACTCGGCGCCTTTTTGCCTGCATTTTAGTGAGCCCAAATGCCTACAAAACCATGGTTTTATGCCTTCAAACTTGTACAACGTTATGTCATCCAAGGACCCCTTAGACATCATTTTTCCTTGCTCTGTGTTGGGTTGTTAATTGTGTAAATTAATCCAGCAATCTGCATGCTACAACTTTTTTCTTTTAAGGGCAGCCAACCATGTAGGATGAGAACAACGAACTGTTTCTATAGGTGTGATGCCCTTTCTGTCTGTATCAACAAATTTTTCTATGGGCTGACAGCGTCTGATAGAGGTAACAGCGATCTAGACTGCCTCAGTGTGAATGCGCGGAGTGGTTGCAGCATGTAGGACTTTTGCCGTTTTTTAATACCTATGTCTGCCATTTAAATTATATGTCTGAGTCCCCAGGATAGCTCTGCATCCAATTTATTACCTTAATGGCGAAATTAACATATGCAAAGACCATGGTCGCAACTTATCGAATGCAGAGAGTTGTGTAATGGAATGAACGCGAGTTCAGTTTTCAGTTACCGCCGAACTTCGCACTTGGGCATGCATGCAGTCCACTTCACTGAATCATCGATGAACGATGATATTGCCACCTTTGCTGACCACCTGGGCACCCATTGGGATCTCGTGGATGATTAGAGGGTGACTGTGAATCCTTTGTTTTAATTAGAAAACTGGCAGCGACCTTTCTAAAACCTATCAGCATTAATTAAGAGACAGTTGTATGACAACGATTTATTAATATTTAGTTTTGGGCAAGCCAGGGAAACTCACCCCTGCGTTCTGGGCAATGAATGTTGACCACGCCCTCCTATTCGTTTTGAATTTATAGAAACACTCCCTGCTACGCTTCATACTTGCTCCATTTTGGCATTTATGGTAATTTAGTTGGTGACTGAAATTTATGATTCCATTATTGATTAATGTCGAATAGTCAATCAGATTGTAAGGATGTACAACAGTAATTGCTATTTTGCTTGCCCTTGATGCCGTGTTGAGGTTCATTCGTGCACTCAATGTTAACAATAGCTTTCCACTTATTTAGCTAAAGTTGGTTAGTGTTATTACCTTCAGTTAATATATAGTAAACGTACTATTACTGTAATCTCGGAATAAATGTATTTGAAGGTTCTGGTATTATTTGAGAACAAGTGTTAAGAAAAATGTAGTTGTTATATAATTCTTTATCTATTGCTAGGGTTATAATGAATTTTGTTCTATTGTTCCTTTTTCATAGAACTAGATATTTTTGTATATTCTATTTTGAATGTGAATGGTCTTGCAACAATTGATTTTTTTTTTGAGATAAAATACTCCTTAAGATCTTCTTAATTATTGTCATCATTTTTTTTGTTTAATTTTAATGGTTTTTATGGGTAAAGCCATATACCCTTATCAGTAGTGGTACGCAAATTCCATTGTTGGTTAGAAGTACTTCCCATTTGCAGGGTTATGAAAGTGACTTGAGTATTTGTTTCTAAATTTTCATTTCTTTGAGGGCATGCCACTTTAATAATGAAATATCCCTCGTGTTGACTTCCTTATGTGATACTCGATTGAAAACTACACATATCAAGAATATTGATAAGATCGTTGATAGTAATGTTAAATTGTGTAGTTGTTTGGGGTGCGTGGCGTCGTTAGGAGGATGGTCCTTAGCTTAGTATGCTTGGTCTACTTATGTCAGGCGGGATGTAGACACCTCCATGTTCCTCAGAACAGTCGCCAGCCCTGAGACCTTAAATAGTTAAAATCGATGGGAACCTGGGCTTGAGCGTTGCTTATGTGTGTTGGAGGTCCTAACCATTGCAGGGTAGGACGGATGGGTAGTCAGTCTTAATATTTTTCGATTGATTGTCGTTCATTGCTTGCAGAGGTTTATGTGTGTCTTAGATCTTTTTGTTGTCATCGCATTGCATGCATCATGTTCATCGTCATATGGCGATGCAGAGTCGAATGTATTTATTATTCTTGTACACATGCGCACACACAAAAAAAAAAAAAAATAAATAAATTGCACTTGTTATAAGAGGTTTGTCGTCGTAACGAGGAGGTTCGTTACAATGTACTTCTCAAAAAATATTTAGTTCCTAACATAGTTTCTCTCTCTGAGAAACAAGATTTCCTTGTCCTCTATGAAACTTTTGTGTATGCATTCTTTATATCGATCATTAATGATTTCAATGTTTTCTATAAACGATCTAGATGTGGAATTAAGTGTATCACTTCCAATAGCAATATGTATAAGGGCTAAAGGAAAACATCCATGGTAATATTCATTGTAATATGATGACTTTAAATTAAATTGAATAACTAATGATTGCAATACATAATGTTAACACTTGGTTCTTTGTTTATTGAAGTATATAATATTGGAGTGGGTGGGTATTTCATTGCAATGAAATTCCCTTATGTGAGGCACATGTTTAACCACACCAAACTAACCACCACCAACACAAACAATGTACTTCTCAAAAAATATTTGGTTCCTAACATAGTTGCTCTCTCTAAGAAACAAGATTTCCTTGTCCTCTGTGAAACTTTTGTGTATGCATTATTTCTATCGATCATTAATGATTTCAATGTTTTCTATAAACGATCTAGATGTGGAATTAAGTGTATCACTTCCAATAGAAATATGTATAAGGGCCAAAGGAAAACATCCATGGTAATATTCATTGTAATATGATGACTTTAAATTAAATTGAATAACTAATGATTGCACTACATAATGTTAACACTTGGTTCTTTGTTTGTTGAAGTATATAATATTGGAGTGGGTGAGTATTTCACTGCAATGAAATTCCCTTATGTGAGGCACATGTTGGCTAAAATTCTTGAAATAAGTTAACAATCTTGTTGGTGACCATTTTTTAATATGTTTGGTTAAAATACAGACATAGTTTACAAATATAGTTGTGAATTCCATATGGAGTTTATGCACCCACATTAATATGCACCTAAGTTTGGAGTGATTCTCTAAATCATTGCCTTCTTGCATTAAGGCTGGTAGGTTTAGTGGGTTTGGTTTGTTTAGTTAATCATGTTTTTAAAATGTGGCCATGATATTGAATACATGAATACGTGTTACGTAGTAGTTAGTCCTTCTCGCTTCGTTTAAGGATAGATATAATGCATAGATTAAAAATAATTTAATTAGGGTTTTTATAGTTTAAGGCATTAAGTAAATTGTAATTGCATAAAATTTATGTATTAAGGTATTTAGTATCTAATTGTTCGATCAATTAAAAAGGTCGGACTTCGACCTTCACATATGCAAGTTTTGTAGATGCTTATTATGCATAAGATTGAGAGAAAAGTAAGATTATTTTTTGTGTTTAAAAAATGGTGAAGCGTTAATTTGGAACTTTGATTCATCATATGAGATGTTTTATTGTGTTATGGTCCTACCCTAACCCCCTAAGTAGATAAATAGGTTGTTATGTAAGGAGGCCATCTCTAATAAATAAGGCCCATGTAGTAGTATGAATGAAATAATTGTAAGAAGGCTTATTAGAAGGTTCTACCTACTAGAAAGTTTCTAGGAGGTAAAAATAATTGTATAAATAAGTAGAAGCAAGGTAATGAGATGTCTAGTGAAGTATATTGTAATCGAAGCTATGCTCATTTCAAGGTTTCCCCCTTGAAGAGGCAAGTGAACATTGCTCTCATCAATAAACATATAACAATTTGTGGTATTTGGTTCTTGTATTGCCTATTGTCGTTGAAATCTATTATTTCTACAATAAATATGGGTAAATAATATTATTTGTGCTTTGAATCTTCCAATATACTAATAAAGAACATTGTGACATATACAACGGAAAAAGGGACATAAGCCTGCAACTCAACATGGTCCGTGAAATCGACATCTGCAAGTTTTTCCGCATTCCAAGTTCCAAGCATCACCACCACTCTTACTCTTCCAACATTGTTATGTGAATATTCAAACTCATATCACAACATCCAAAGATTATTAATTTCATAATATGTGCATTAAAGAATGGAAATGGAAATTGTTAATATAAAATTGAAAACATGGATTAAAGGAGCATGGTTAAAATAACCATAGTTGTCAACCTATAGATTTTGTGCTTATAATTTGAGACACCTATAACAACATGAGACTAAAATACACACCTAAAAGCTCATACCACATAGTAGAAGTGCACATTAAATTGTATAATGTCTAGAAACGTATTATGATGCATGTATAGTATATGTGTAGCAAGTGAGACAGCTTGTAATTCAAGCAACGAGAAAAAACAAAAGTATATCCCTTCACAAGTCTAACAATAAGAAATGAGGAGTAGGCAACTAAGTCCAAATTCCTCATCAACACGATGTCTCCAATAGTGGGTGATTTTTTAATCTTGTTTTAATAGCGATAATAATAAGAAAATAATTGAATTTTAAGGTTACAGACAAGCCCAACATCAAATTGGTGTATCAGAACCCCTTGTTTGTGGGACAAGGGACCCCATCCACATAGAGATTTAACCACTAAAGTCTATGGAGGTGTACATACCCTACCTTCTCTAAATTTGAATATGTTACCTCCTAAGAAGAAACACATGTTCTTAACCATTATGTTTTTAAATATTATGGTATTAGAGTAGAGTGCATTATAGTAATGACTTTTAAATTCATGTCATATCATGGTGCATGTTGATCTTCAAGTAGGTCATTGTTTTCCATGTGAGTAGGCTTTGAACCAGTCATATCATGGTGCATGTTGATCTTCAAGTAGGTCATTTTTTTCCATGTGAGTAGGCTTTGAACCGAGGCAATTGCCTTTAGCCAAGAACATTAATTTATCACCACCTTTTAATTTGGTCTCCACAACAAACTCATGCCTTCAACAAGACAATTAATATCCTTTGATTTCCCAATGAATTAACGATGGGCACTATCACTAGGCAATTCAAAATGCCCATTAAGGTTCCAAGATTTGTTGTATATGTTAGCAAATGAGACAAGCGAAGAAGGGTGATTATATATTTTTATGTCTTCCTTCTTTGAAGATGCTCCACAACAATTTCCATGGTCATGTAGCCAAATACTATGAAGAACATTGTTTTATATATAACTATTTTTGTATTATTTAATATTATATCACATATTTGATCTAGCCTTATTGAAGATTGTATGATCTAGACTTATTGAAACATGTATGTGTATTGGTATTTTTAATATGGTCTATATGTTTTGTTCAAAGGATTTTGAATCCATGGAATCTAAAAAATAGTTATCATCTTTAATGTTAATGTACAACTTCATTCATAAATATTGAAATAGTTTGAGCAGAACTTGCATATAATTTTGGCTATGCAAGAAGGTTGTGGAATTAGAAGAGTTATACGCTTGTAATAGTTGATGGAAAACAATGAGAGAAATACCACATCCTTGCTCTATTTTTGTTTGGAAGAAGAGAAATCCCCCTTGGATATTAAAGAAATTTCCAAATGCTTATAGTTGTTGGTGATATTGCCTTCGTTGCTATAATTTATGGACAAAAGAGGGTGCAAGCAATTCATGTAGAGATGTTTGACTCTACCGAGAGCCACGGTGATGAATTTCAATTACCCTATCTATAAGGAGGCATTAGATGGACAATGGTGAGTGCAGATGGCCTCTTAGATCCCATCTTTGTCGATGGGAAGAATAAACTATGGGCATGGAAGAAAGAACAAAAATGCAAAATGTTCATCAAACAATAAATTATGAGAGTTTGTCTTTTAAAATTGGATAGAATTACAAACATATATGCAGCAACATTAATGTCTACTTCTCGAAGTAAAATACTAAGAACCTAGTCTATCAATTTTTGTATTATTTGGCTCTAGAGAGGCATTGGATAAGCATCTTGTAGATTTGATCAATCATATGATTGATTTATTTAAAAAAAAAATGGATATGTTTTGTATTATAAAAATATGCAATCTTACTGGTCAGCATTATAATACAAAGATATGTTTCCAAGCAGAGAATAGTTCAAAAGTTGAGCATAGCACTAATGGATTGTTTTACAAAATTCAAAAAAAATCCTTCGCCAAGGATGACCATAAAATTCTATTAGTATAAATACTAAAGAAAACTCCTAATATCAACCCTAATTTTGAAAACATTAAAGAACCTATGACCTAATGGAACACATGGTTACGATGACCATCAACTTGCCCAACATAGGAAGATTGTGATTCCTATGCTTCCATGTCGACATCTTCACACAATTTTTGTATTGTTTCCTTTTCTTTGAACTCCCCCAAGGATGATCCCCCTGACATTCTAGAATTTGAAGCTACGAATTGGGAGGACCTATTATGGTGAGCGACCAATTGCCTAAGCATTTGACACTCAATTTCAAGTGCTTGAATTTGTTTGCTTTGCTTTAGAACCATTCCATTAATAGAACATACTCTTAATTGTGGGTTTCCTCATGCCCATGCAATTTAAATGTAACATAAAATAAAGAAGTCTTATTGTCAAAAGTAGGATTCTC
>CBVK0104072160.1:0-11999 GCA_900067695.1 Picea abies
TAAACCATGGAGGAACATTGGTATATTCATACTCATGGAGCCTATGCATTCACTCCAATAACCTCGCAGAAGTTTGTGGACTATTTTCAAGGTTTGAAAATATGCCCATCATCAAATATATGCAACAAGGAACTTCCCCATCAAATGTGAGGCTTGCTTATGTGCTCGAAAGAATAAGACACATCAACTCTTCATTTTTCAAAATTAAGTTTTATCATGTCTTTAGAGGTTATATGCCCATCATCAAATATATGCAACAAGGAACTTCCTCATCAGATGTAAGGCTTGCTTCTGTGCTCAAAAGAATAAGACACATCAACTCTTCATTTGTCAAAATTAAGTTTTATCATGTCTTTAGAGACAATAATTCAAAAGTAGATTGATATGCATCTTTGGCCACTAGGAAAAATGAAGGGACATTAGACATCAATAATGTGGTTACATATGAACCTATCCCTTAATCAACTATTCATGACATTTGACAACCCATTTAATTGGCACGAGGGTATTGTTATGACCATAGGATCATTTAAAGTAGTGGGGAGTGTAATGATACATCACACTGACTCTCACATTTAATCCTCCCTTAAGAAACACTTCTTTGAATCATTGCAGAGGGTAATGGTGGATCTATGTGGGACTATTTTGGTTTTCCCCGTGTGCTTTTGAGGCTATGGGCAGGGTGGATTTAGGCTAAACTTAGTGTTGAAACCCCATGAATCTTTCTAGTTTCTCTCTTCTTGTTGCTCCATCCCACACTTCTTAGAGTGAGGCTTGTGGATTTTTTGGGCATACTCTATTAAATTTTAATTCTTCAGTAGAGGGTTCACTCTCAACCAATGGCTTCATCAGTTCTTCTCCAATTTTCTCCTCTAGGGTTATAGGTTTGGCTCTTGGTTTAGTGACCCATTCTTGGATTTATTTTGCTTTCAAGACCTTCCCTTTTTTTATTATTGATCTTCCTTGAAGGATTTGGTCTATTTGTTCTTGAGTCTATGTGGTTTTTATGATCATTGGTTGGGGATCAGGCTTGTTCCTATTGAGGGACTATCATTCTCCCTCACCTTTTTCAACTAAATTATTTTGTTGGTTGGGGCCCTCGCTCCTTTTTGTTGAATTTCTTTCCCAATGGCTATGGATTACACAAATCTCATGGAAACTAGAAAGGCTCTTCCACATGTTGAGCCACTGGAGAGACATGATCATTGAATTGAAGCTATGCAATGGAAATTGGGGGAACAAGGCTAAATTTCAAACCCACTTGTGAAGGTGATAATGGGGATATTGTTAACTTGGAAAAAACATATCTCAACCCTTGAAGTCGAGATAGCTAAGTTGCAACAAACAATTTTTTACCTTTTCAATCAACAACAGAATGGATATGGTTTTCTTGCCTCTTCCTCGACTATAGAGCATGGAATCCCTACAAGGAAAGTTTCAGCTCAACAAGCCAATATAAATACAGCTCCAACAAAGGAAGCAAGTACTTCGAGATTAAGCTTTTTAGTTTTTTATATCTAAGTTTTTTCCAGTTATGTTATTTAAAGTAGTTAAGTTGGTATGTGTCTTCTATAGACTGTACACTTATCAATTTGAAAGGATCAAGATATATTGTAAGAAACTCTAGGATTATAAGCCTTGTTGGATAGCCTCTCCTTTTTGGATTGTAATAAGAAGATCATAAATTTTTTGGATTATACTCTTCTCTACGAGCTTTGCTACAACTTTTATATAATATAAATCTTCTAGTTACAGTTAAAAAAAAAATAGGGTTCTCATGCCTCTTCAAAACCCTCTGGATTTCAAATATGTTGCAAAGTGTACTTCTCCCTTGATAAGGAAAGTTTCCAGAGTTATCCATTGAACCCAAACGCCAAATACTCCTACCCAGATTCCAATCCAAACACAGAGAAAATGAATTGACCTAATAAAACTTCCATAGAAGTGCTACCTTACCCACCAAAAACAGAGACCCAAGGACAATTGAAATTGATAGAACCATAGAAGAGAAAAATGCATCCACATGCACCCACTTTGTTTTCCAAAAGAAGGTTCCAAAATGTTGAGAACACTTAACGAAAGCGATTATTTGCACTTAATTTAGACTCCAAACCTGAAGTGACTTCACCAACCACTTCTCATTCATTAAGTCTATTAGAAATCACATCGGAGAAAGATCCATAATTGTTTTTATTTAACATGATACCAAGCGAAATTGAGAGATAAAATCCCAATGAAGAACACATGCCCATAAATTCAACCAATATGACATTCCTCGAGCCAAGACTCCAATCCCATTCATTGTAAATCCCATTATCCTAACTGCATATATTTTTATAACCTTTCATGCTTCAAAAGGATGACTAAGAGTAATGAGGAGAATGTGAAAAGGTACCTAATTTAGGTCATCCATGAATGCTCGTTCATGTGAATTAACTCTATTATGCTTCATTAGTTGATACATGGAGGACATGCCAAAGATTAAAAAGACCATAGTATAAACTTAATTAATTGGATCAATAAAAATCCCCTTTTACACTTAAGAGCTTCTTCTACAAGGTGAGAGACTGAATTTGTTAATCAATCTGCATGCTTGTTATGCACCCTTAATACATGATAGAATGTTGAGGAATCAAAACATCGGAGCTCTTTATG
Source organism: Picea abies (assembly GCA_900067695.1). Taxonomy (NCBI): domain Eukaryota; kingdom Viridiplantae; phylum Streptophyta; class Pinopsida; order Pinales; family Pinaceae; genus Picea; species Picea abies. The sequence goes on from CBVK0104072160.1 coordinate 2,656, forward strand.
GATTCTTTGAATGAGTCTAACAAGTTTTCCATCAATTATAATGGACAACTTATGCATAAGTCTTATTATTATAGTCGATTCTTTGATAATTAAGATGTTTTTATTGTGCTTGGGATTCATTTGTTTTAATTCTTGAAATAAAACAAGAACCTTCGCCTAATTGTTTGTGGTTGGACCCAACCCCTACTAACAGATAGCTTCTGATTTTCTATCCAAATCAAAGATGATAGCCCCCACACTTGCCACCCCTAATGGTACAATCAATATTACTTTTGGGTCCCACGTAAGATAATGATGGTTTGATGCATTAGGATGATTGCAATTTTCCTCTCTACAACACTTAAGTTTATTAAGACTCTCTCGTTATTTTGTACCCCACTATAGTTATTCTCATGACGAAACCAACCATCATAATTTATTACTTGATTCATCAAACATGTTTATGACACATTCATTATAAATTACACCAATCTCGACAATCAAATAGATAATTACTCTTCCTAATTGAAAACGTCTGCATTTATACATTAATATAGAAGTGATATAAATTCATTTAACATGCACCATTTTATTCAAATCAAAATAAAATATATCACATTTTTACAACACCACTTTACACCATAAAAACCAATTACTAATATACATTCACTTTACACCATTAAAAAACACTTGCTAATATGAAATTATGCCATACTTTTTTTCTAGGTTACAAAGCATGGGGAAAACCCCCAAGTACTTCCCCTAATTTTGAGGATGGTACCCAGGGTAAACCCTAGAATATTCAAGGCACAAGGTCGGTCAAAAATAGGGCTCAAATCCATTACAATAATATACTCATTGTGAGCTCAACATGTCACTTGCGAGAATTGAACTTGGGTGTGGAGGATAACAATCATTCCTCCCAACCACCCAAGCTAAACCCAATTGACAAAATTATGTCAAACATGTACTCAATACTAATAATTAAATGAATGTGAACATTATAAAAGTCTAATGACTCAATAATTAGAAGTACATTATTACATTAAAAAAAATGGCAATTATTTAGCAATAGAACGTTCAATTTCTAAACCTTCTCTCTTAACTACTTTAAGACAATTCACAGCAATTTATACATCGAAAAGAGTTGTTTCTTGTAACTTGAGTATAATGTCTTACGAGGAAAATCTCTCTATGGTTAGGGGTAAACCACAACAAACGGAAATGACTGCAGAAATCAACTCTAATCTCAGGTATGCTATATAAACAAATATGCTAGCAAGACAAGATAAAAGGCCTACCTGGTCCCGATGTTCGATGAAGTCCATCATTGAGCACTTGACTCAAAGAAATACACATGCAACTTGTTCTCAACAACCAAGAAACACAATCATATGGTGATAATATATAATGTTATCACATTCAATAGCATAATCCATCAACATTCATAACAAATACGCCCATGGAATAACAATTCATATATTTGCAAGATATTAATTGGATGAGAAAAGAGTATTTCTATTAAAATGTAATCAGCAAAAGTGAATGAATTACAAATTTCCGTGTCAGCGCGGTTCGGAACCGAGAAACTAAGTCCCTTCCAGTTGGGCCTCCACCACTTCAATCCTCCACGAAAGGCAAGCTCATATAAGAGAGACAATGAGGTTCACAATCATGTAGGGAAGAGTTTGGGGGCTGAACAATGTGTTCAGACTTAAAAGGACAAAGGGATGCAAACTCAATATGAAGTGAATAATTTCTCCAGAGTAACTTTGCTCTCAAAGTTGAATTCTTCTCCTCTTTTCCATAGCTTAGATTTGGCCCATTTGTAGCCTTCAAGTGGAATTGAAGGGTCGAGTCAGAACGTTTCCAGTATATGGAAGGCCAAGGATCATAGATCTCATGATGTGACATGGAAACCTGACACCATTTTTTAATTTTGGGCACAAATCTCGATGTACGTGGGTTGTAGTGGTGCAACCTGTGTATACGCATGTTGTACTATAGGTAGGGCACGTATATGTGGAAAAATAATGTTTTTAGCTCTGGGATTTGCAAAAAGGGACTTCAAGTCTGCATAGGGAAATGGAAAAACGCCTTCTATGCAAGTTGGCATAGCGTGAGACAAATCTTGCTATAACATAATGATCAATAATTGAACGAGTGCGAACAAAAACATATTACAAATAACAACAACAACAACAACTAATCACCTCATAATTATAATTAATGCCATTTATAAAAAATAATAAAATGTTTCCTTTCATTGTTAACAAGAAATATTTATATGCCATTTTATTAAAAACTTATTACATAAAGCAATTGGGTTAAGTTTAAAATTAAGAATTTATTGTTTAAAGAATTTTAGTAAAAAAATTAATGATGATCACTAACTTTTTATTATTCCTTACTTTTTGTTTCAATCACAATCTTTTTAAATTTAGTTGTGATAGTGCTTTTAATAGAATCAATATTTTGTACAATTTTCTCCCCGTTTATTCTCTAGTAGTTAAATTAAGAATTCATATTTTTATGCCACCCTTTTTAAAATCTCAAATGGCTTTTATTGGAATTTGAAGCAATGCTAGAAAGCCTCTTACCCTTCATGTGAATTATCTTGTTCTTGTACAATTGGTACTTAGTCATAGCGTTGCTCTCAATAGGTGGAAGTCCAATGTCTAAGAAAATGATTGGATAGGGTGTATTGCTTATAATTTTAAGATTATATATGATAAAACACTTATGGATTTGCTCGATTTTTCTCCAAATTTCTCTAGAACTGCTTGTACATTAGGTACCCAGTCATAGCCTTGTTCTCAATGGATGGAAGTCCAACATTTAAGAAAATGATTGGATATGGTGTATTGCTTTTAATTTTAAGGTTATATATTATAAAACGCTTATGGATTTGCTCGATTTTCCTCCAGAAATTTATCTAGAAATGTTGCAACCCCAAACTCCACATCCATATAAGATCACTAGATTAGGAAGTGTGCCAAAGAGAGTTTTTTTTCCTATAATAAAAAAAATTGTTAAATAGTTGTTCTCAAAACAAAAAGAGGAGTTTCATTCTCCATTAATCATTTTATTAACACTATTGTTCTAGTTGAGTTTGTGATGAAGGTCAACTCCAAGATAATTCTACAAATTATCTTCCTCTAAGTTGTTATTATCATACACCAAATTAAGGAAACTAGTGTTCTTGGATTCGATGATCATGTTGTTTGTCTTATCAATATTCATTGACTTACCAAGGTAGAACATATATATTTTAGAATTTTTAGTTGTTTGTCAAGATAAGATGTGCATCTCACTAAAAGAACAATACCATTTGTGTAAAGAAGAAAGATGATGATTATCCCAACCAAAATTGTGCTAGCACAACTTGCTTCTTCCAAATATTCCTCTAACTTGTCAATATAAATACCAAAAAAAGGTCAGGACAAATGATGGTCTTGGTTAACCCTTATATTACAATAAATTTATTTTGACCAACCCTCCTTATTATTGAATTTAACAATTACTTTCTCATAGAACCTTATCACAACAGTTCTCAACCAAAAATGGACTTTTAGATCTTTAATCTCTTCCATAGGTTATTTCTAGGCATCATATGAAAATATTTTCTAAAGTCAACGAAGCAACAAAGCATATTGGATTTATTATTTTGGCATTTATAAAACTAGCTCGACCTTTATTCCTTTTTCCCTGACTTTATAACCATAAGCTAATATTCTTGTCCACTGTGATTTCATGTAATTTGGATAAAAGAGGATTAATCACAATGTTTCTATAATTGTAGGGGATACCATTTTTAAAATTAGGAACAATGAGGTTTTCAGTCCAAGGTTTAGGGAATTCTTGTTTACTGCTATAATGAAAAGTCTATGAATATGAAGAATAAGAATATAGCCTCCAATTCTTAGGATTTCTACTTGATAACCTTTGATACACTTGACTTTCCTTTTTGCTAGATACTTAATGCCAAACCCAATGTCATCCAAGTAAAAACCTCTTGCTTTGTAATGAGGATGTAAATGTTGTCTAAAACATTAGGGGATTCATATATCCTTTTAAGGTATAAATTCCAGCCACTTTTTTTTCCACGTAACAAAGCCCATGGAAAACCCCTGAGTACTTTCCCAAATTTCGAGGATGGTACCCAGGGTAAACCTTAGAATCTCCAGGGCATAAGGCCGACTAACAATAGGGCTCGAAGCCATTAAAACAATATACTTGTTATGAGCTCAACATGTCACTTGCGGGAATTGAACCTGGGTGGGGAGGATAACAATCATTCCTCCCAACCACTCGAACTAAATCCAATTGACATGAATTCCAATGACTTATAGAAATCATATAATTTTTTAAACTTTCCATGTTAGACTTTGTCTCCAAAATATTTTAGGTTTGAATTTAGAAAGGTTTAAAATTTTATCTTGCTTTCTATTTACATAATCTCTTCTTTTTCAACCTCTCTTTATAAAGAAAACTAGTGTTTTGTAATTATTAATTTTTATAGCTTTTAGAGACTCATTAGAGGCTTCCCTAATAACTTTCCTAGCAATCTTTCATTCTTTGTCATACAGGAGTTGGTCATTGAATTTGGATTTTTACGAGTTTCGAAAGAGTAATTGTTCATGCAAATTAAGAGTTTTATGTGAATTTATGATAAAGGTACTTGATATTTTTATTACTTACAAGGAGATTTAACTCCTTTTATAAATCCAGCAACAAAAAAATCGGATTTGTTTTTTTCAAAGATTTAAAGCTTTTCATTATTAGAACTATCTTTCGTGGGATTTTTGTGTAGGGCAATGTTTAGAGTTAGAATTAAAGGTTTGTGATTCCAATCAGGTTCCCGATCATCTAAGATGTAAAATATTAAAAATTTCATTGCATAAGGGAGTATCCAATATATATTATTTTCCACACTATTTTCAAGCCCATGAATACAAGTAATTTTGTTGGATCAGTCACTTGGGTCTAGCTTGAGTGGTTGTGTGATAGAGTGTTATTCTCCCTCCTCGGGTTTTATTCATGTAAGTGATGTGACAAAGCTTTGAGCTTCTTGTTGGATTTCTATTCTGACATCTTTTGCATTAGTAGTTAGCCTCCTTTTGACTATTTTACCCTATCCATGTCCTTGTTTATTATGCCTATTACCATGTTTACTTATGCTTTTGAAGATAACGTGTCTAAACAAGATTAAAGAGATAAAATGTTGTTAAGATCGTTATGATTTCCTTTGTTTTTAGTAAATTAGAAAGGGCTTAGACTAATCTTGTTGATGACATATGTTTGTAGTTCACTTCTGGTACCAACAGTTCACTTCCTATACCCAACCTCCATGATTGGCATATTCACGCATCTCTGGGGAAAATTTTGGAACTTGGGTTTTGTCACTAGGACCCTCGACATGGTGTGTTGTTCAATAGATCGCACCTAGGTCACATGTGTAAGCCTCTAGCTTGTGATCAAAGGTCGAGTCAAATACAGTATTAATTTTTAGGCAGTGATCTCCAAACACGATTATCCGGTAGTTGAAGATGAATCTCAAAATTTTGGAACATGGGTTTTGTATGGAACACATAAATTTGAGTACACGATGAGTGGGATTCTTAGAAAGTGAAATATATGGGAGTTGTGGGGAAATTCTATGACTTGGGTTTGCCTAGATTTACTATTGTGGCTGATTTTCCAAACAACCAAAATTGTAATAAATAGTTATGATGTTTGGGGCTTTGGATCCATCCTTTCCAATTGATTTTATGTATAAATGTTACCTCCAAGGACAGGGGAATACACAGATTATTATCATTGTAAGAGAGAATTGAATTTATGATTCCACCCTTGTAATTTCTAAAGTTTGATTCCAATAATATCCAAGATGTTGGTGTTGTAAAGATCTTGTGTGATTATCTCATAGTCTGTTAGTCTCTCTGGAAATGCTAACCAGTTGAGAAGGGCCCCTCGACTGGTAAGCGTTGCCCCATGTTCTTTTCTTTTAATGTATTTTAATTCCTTCACATACATGTTAGTTTTGGATTTCATTCCAGTTTTGTTCTATTGTTGTATTTAATCACTAACATAAATCAGACATTGAAGGTCGAAGAACAAGATTTGCTTCATAAGTGTATTGCAAGAACACTTGATGGTGAAAGATTGTAATCAGTGCCTGGAAATCACTCTTGTAAACTTAAATCCAGTGATCAACATAACTTTGTGATGAAACTTAGTTTCATATATTAGCTATGTGTTTATTTCAAGCATTTATGGAGTTTTATGTGTACAGCATTATCAGATAATCATTGAAGACTAAGGATCTAATAAGCTACACAAGAAAAACCACAGGAACATTCACAGTAATGACAAATTGTGGTTCATAACCAATTAGCATTAAGTAATCTCATAGTCCAGTGATAAGCCACAACTCCATAGTGTTATATGGTTTGATTTCATTTTATTTGAATTCATAGGTATTAAATAAACTCATCCATAAGTTAATTGGTACAGAGACTATATTTTCCTAAACAATATCATAAAAATGTTTTATTCTTGAAACATTAACTTCATGGTATGATGAACCTGCCACAAAGCTTGATCTAGATGCCAATTTAATCTAAGATGAAATTGTAAGTTAAGTAGTTGCCTTTTTTTATTTCTATTTGGGTTTTGAAGTAGTTGCCGACATTGGATAGGATAGTTTAAGATAGACCTCCAATCCTGCATTGCATGTGCTTGCATCTCTAAGTTTACGGACTCCTGAATTGATAGATTTGATGTCAAGGATTTATGCATATAAATAACCCAACACTTATACATAATCCAATTTACCTTGGTTACCATCCTCAGAATGAGGGGAATTACACGATGGGTTTCCTTGAGAAATGCATTACATCAAAAATAGAAATAAAAATAAATAAAAAGGAGGTCATTGGGTTAGATTTTGGCTATTGCCTTAAACCATTGAAAACTATCATGTCATAACAACAACAAAGTTTGATCAAATTCAACATTGAACAACTTTTCACCTAAACCTTTAGATATTCTCTTGTACATGCAAGCTAGATCAAGGTCTTATTATAACCATAAAGGGTCAGGATTAGAGATATTAGTTAGGATCATAACTTGATTAATTGTTCTAGCATTAAATTCCACTAGAAAAATAATTTTACCTTCATTTCTTAGATTAAAAATATCATATGATGGGAGGGGAGGCAGGTGTCAGTGGGTCTAGTCTTTAACTCTATTGGATAAAAGGAAAATGAGTTTACTTAGGGATTGGAAATAGTCACAAATAATGAATACAAAGCACTAGCTAGTTTTCATGACCTCACTATCCTTCATAACAAAGAATTAAAAAAGGTGATGGTAATTGAAGACAATGGTGATCATTCATGATCTAATTCAATGGAAGTCTCTTGCTAATGTGAACCTCTCCAAAATATATCAAAGATCCTCTACCCTAAGGATATATTTTGACAAATTGAATTGCCCATGTTCTAAGACACCTTAATGGAGACGTTGATATATTGGTAAATTGCAGGGTTTATAGGAGCAAGGGTCTACTTTTGGTAAAGGAAGGGGGGAATAAATCCTCTTATTCCCTTCCCCCCAACATAGCACGTGTGAGATATGAATGGAGGTTATTTTCCATAATAGATGTCATCCCTCATCATCTTGCAACCTCCGTCTTAGTCATTATACTATGGATTTTTCCTTTGTATGTGTGGGATTAAATGGTTCTATCTTGAGTTACTGTTCATCCTCGTCAATTTCAAAGGCATAGAGGAGGTTATAAATTACATGGAAGGGGGGATCTTGTCGACATTATTGGTGTTTCTCACCATCTACTACTCTAGTTGGTTCTTATTTTCCTCAAATTGTGGGCATCGACGGGGCTCTCTAGTGAGGAAGAACCATGGATCATTGTCATTGTTGTTGTAGTTATTATGGTATCTATTAGTTAAGGAGGTTAAGAAGGGTATTCACCCATTTGACCAGGAAATCCAAGAGACACATAATAATGTTATGTATTATGCTTTTCAATGATCTAGATGGAAGGATGGATTTAAGGAGAAGAATAGGGAAAACAATATGATTCAAGATTATTTTTCCTTGGAAACAAGGTCCCAATTACTTAATCTAAGAGATCAAGAGATGGAATCACAAGTTGTCATGACAATTATGAGAGGCAAGTAGCTGGAAATGCCATCACGCTAGTATTCCCTTCAAGCTCTGGTTGGGGAAATTGTGACTCATTTGAACCACCCTCTGGAAGTTCCAATTTCTCCACCACTAAATACTCATGGTAGCTCTATTGATGGGACTATTAGAGATATCCTCATAGATTGTGGTCCCTTAGGGAGATACATCAACCATGGAAGGAATTGGAGCAATGGATTTTGGAGTGATGGTCAACACTAGTGTTGGTTTTGCAGCCATGGAAATAGAAGACCTAGATAAGACCTAAGTGGATTCGACTAGGGAAACCCTCAATAAGTGTTAAATTCTAGTTCTTTTACTTTATGTTAAAATGTATTTTCAAATGTGTGTGTGTGTGTGTTAAGCAAAACACCTACAAATAGTCAATTTTTAGGATATAAACAAAATGTAGTAGGTTTTTTGGAAATATTTGTACCTTACATTGTGTATTAGGCCAACTAGGGCCAATAGATGAAATATTTAGTTGTCTAATATGAGTGTAGCTCCTTTTTATATATAAAAACCCTAGCCATTACTGAAACTGAAAAAAATAAAAAATAAATAAAATAAAAAAACAATATCATATTCTAAGACATTGTAAAGACAATTTTTATCTAGAATGATTTTCTTTTAAAAGTTAGAAATTATGCATCCAATGCATATGTGATGGGATCTTTTATTCCAAATTAACCACAAGAAAACTCATCTATGTTAGGGACATGAGGTTGTTTATGTTCTTGAGTTTCAACAAGCAAGATAATGTAGACTTCACTAGAAATCAAAGTTAACTTGGGACCCTTCCTATGTATGGTGTCCTCCATGTATGCCTTTGTGAAATTCATCTATAATTCCCTCAGTTTATTCTTCAACCATACAATTTAATAAAACTCCCAAAGGATCTTTCCAATAGAGTTTTTCATCTATGATGCAATACTTGATTTCTTGAAGTTTGACTGACCTAGCTTTGGATTGACTAAAATCAGGTGAGCATTCAAGATTCTGCAAATAAAACATGATGTCTTTATACCAAGGAGATGAAGAAAACTTATCTTGAACCTTTATTATGGATTTTTGCAACTCTTCTTCCTCAAATTCTATTGAGGGGTGTTTTGTTATTTCTGAAATTTGATTTATCCCAAGGACATTGATGGATCACT
>CBVK0104072196.1:0-11477 GCA_900067695.1 Picea abies
CATTTAGGATGAAATAATAATATATTGAGTAAATGTATAAGACTGAATGAAATGATTACAAATGAGAAATGAGGGTTGTATATATACTCACTCAAGGGTGTCCTTTCATAAGAGAGATGACCTTTCATAAGAGGCGTCTTTTCATTAGTAATTAATTGTTAATTATTAATTATTAATTATTATTTATATTTATATATTTTTGTGTTTCTTACAGTACCACATTGGTTCTATTTGATATCATTTAAGCATTTTCTTGCACTCTAATCCATGCAAAATCCAGTAAGGATTTTTCAATATATTTTAGATGTGGATGAGGTGGCCTTGATGGTCTCTTTGACTATATGAAGTGAACCTAATAAAAAAATGAATTCGATAGAATTAAAATACTTGAAGTTCATTTCTGAATTAGTTTGTAGTATCTACTATTAAGTCACATTGGTTCCTGTTTTACAACATCTCTTTTACTAAGCCTTTTGCTTAAGAAATTTTTGCATATATATTAGGTGGGGATAAGGTGGATATGTGGCCTAATCATTAAAGTAAAGTTGATTGAATAAATGTTCAAACAATTTCTTTTGTAATCTCAGACTATTATCTCATTTGACATTCACTTTGAATTATCTTGTAGTATCTAATCATAATAAGCAATATTGACCCCTATTTGCTACATCTTTGTCGGTTATACTCTAATCCTTGTAAAATTCATTAATGGTTTTTGTTACGTCGATAAGCATTATACTCTCCACCTTTCCCATGGATGGACGTTAATTGATAGATTCTCGAAGAACAATGCCTACACTAGGAATGATTCTTTGTCATCATTGTTTAATCATCATTGTAGTGGTTTAATCATCGTTGTAGTGGTTTAAGATAAGATTAAATAATATTAAACAACAATCGTCTGTGAACTGTTAGTCAATTGCATTGTTAACTAATTTTCATGGATTTTGGGAGAACATCACCAAGTGTACTCTTGCAATGTTAACTAATTGCCATTGCTTGCACCGAGTCCATTGTTCCTACACTTTTAACTAATCTCTATCGCCTAGACTGCTAATTAGTTAAGAATCTATTGTGCAACATTAATGTGCTTTCAATATGCATAACCACAATGCATCTCGCTTCTTTGTCCCTCAATGTGCTTGGCATCGGATCAACTCTGAGATCATTCACATAAGTCTCTCATTTGTCCCTCAAGACGCTTGGCATCAACTTGACTATGAGATCATTTGCATACGTCTCTCTCGGTATGTTCTATAGTCAACATATTAAATGTTCTTACCATTTATAGATGTCCATGAATGAATATAGGCTTGATTTTTAGATTTATGACATTGATTTTAATGCCAAGATTGAAATAAAGGGTTTCATACTTCTTGTCTCTATATTACAGGGTTGATGCCTCCATCAAAAGAGACCAAAAAATACAAACTTGGTGAAATGAAATTGTAAACATTGGACATGGAGATCTTAAGGATGATCTAAGTAGATGGTAAAAAATAGAGAAAAAGGAGGAAGTTCTTGAAGTAGTTACCACTATCATGTAGCTTGCATCCACCCACCATGTAGTCATCAAATTTTAACCTCTGTTAGGGAATGCCCAATCTTCCCACCATGAGCAGAAACCTTAGTCTAAACAAAGGTTCTAAATAATATTATGAAACACTAAGTGATAGTTCTAAATAATACTATGAAACACTAAGTGATATAAAGGCATATGTCTTCAAAACTATGTCAACTTCGAGTAAACGCATGTAATGTTGGTTGTTTTGGAGAACTTGACACAACATGGTAAGAAGGATGGCCTCATTTATATTGGTGTTTCTAAAAGCATTTCCAGGTAATACACTTAATGCTACTTTTTGTATGGTCATAAGTTAGTATATTCAAAGCCTCTCCTTATCGTAGTGCAAATGGAAATGGGAATGTAAGATTTCAAGGAATGTGTGCAATTTCTTTGCAAGTTTCCTCACAAGTCGATTCTTCTCAATAAAACGTCTCTCCTAGAAAGTAAGTCAAATCTCATTATATGTCAGTGACTAAATATATTACATAATTAGCTTAAGATTGGCTATGTAGATGTTCTACTTTAACCCATTAGAGTTTATAAGATTGGATGCATAAGCTTACAATGATTTCATGTGCAAGGATAAAATGACATTACCGAGGAAAGTTCATTAAATTGATAGTTATGCACGCATGAAGGGTGTAACACAAGGGAAAACTTTGTTGAATTTTTTTACCAAAACTTTTTAGCCCCACTAAATGATAATTACAAAACTTTTAATAACTACATTCAAATTAAATTTGTTATCTAAAATTAATATATCTATTAAAATTGTAAAAAAATTAAAAAACATATAAATATAAATATAAAATATATTAAAATTTATGTGGAAATATAAAAAAATTAAAAAACATATAAATACAAAATATATTAAAATTAAGTAAACATAAATGAAAATGTGAAAATATAAAAATATTGAAGAGTTAAAAAAAGAGATTTATAAATATTGATTATGCAAAATTGGTTGAGATAACAATTATTAATAAATCATTTTAAAAGCAATTTAATGTTAAGTGGCAATGTCTCGTAACATTTTATTCATCCTTTAGTCTTTACAATGTCTTGTAAATGTAATATTAATTTTCATCTTTAAAATTGATTTAAATATTATATGTTTTATTTTTATTAATATTTTTTTAAATATTAATATTAATTTTGTTTTACAATATGAGGAAAGTCTATTTAATGAAATAAGGTGATTTGAAAAACTACATATAAAAATATGTTCGAACTATATGCAATGTATATTTAGTAACTAGGATTTTAAAAATGGATTATAGAGTTTATATTCAATTACAATATATACTTCATTTTTTACTTGTGTCAATTCAGATTTCTTTTATAAAATGTTAGTATCTATTTGTTGTTAAAAAGTTGAATATTTATCATGATGTTTTACAATTTATAAGATATATTATATTCTATAATGTTTGCACTAATTCATATTTTTTTTACAAAATGTTAATATTAGTGATGCTAATGTTAGTATCTAGTTGTTGTTAAAAAGTTGAATATTTATCATGATGCTTTACAAATTATAAAATATAAATTATATTCTATAATTTTTGTAAATTTAAAAATTTTACACTCAACTTAAAAATTTAAGAAGGAATGAAATAAAGTTATGTTACATTTTCACATTTTAAGTCCAATACAATATTTTAAGAGGTTTTATGTTATATCGTAACAATAAAATATTAACAAATGATATTTAAGTAATTTATATAACAATATTTATATAAATATGTGATAAATTATGATAATATATACTATGTAGATTGTGTCACACAAATACAAAATGTTGCTTTATGATATTAAAAAATGAACAAACAAGACTTATTATTAACTCAATATTATTAATTTGACAATATCTTTGTAACTTTCATAAATAATATTCATCCACCATATGTTGATGTTTTTCATATATTAAGATTTAGATTTCACATTTGATATTTTATAATTAAACACATAAAAATTAGTATTAATACGACTTTTTATTGTAAATATTATAATACCATGAATATGCGCATATACTTTATATTAATATATGACATTCAAACATTATATAAACATTGTTAAACGAATAAAAATGAACAAAAGATTGACATTCTAACATTTCAAACACAATACTTTAATAAGTCTTATATTACATTGTGATGTTCCAAAAACAACAAAAAAGGGTAAGAAGGAAATGTTTTTTTACATTCACTTTCATTTACATATGGACTTAAAAGTAGGAAATGTTATCTATTCCCAAGTTACATGGAAAGTAGTTTAAGGGATGTTCACCTTGTCATTCTAAAAAACCAATACAAAAGAGTGTTAGTTAACCTAAGTCAAACACATTTAATGTGTATGAAGATATGGTAATATTTTTATAAATGTGTAATCAAATATGACAATGTGTATCGTAGATGATTATGTTGCACAAAATAATTATGTTGCATTGTGATGTTCAAGGAAAAAAGAGGGTCGTTTTGCATTATGATACTTAAGCATGAATAAAAGAGGGTTATGTCACATTATAACATTTTAAACATGATACTTTAAGAGGTCTTATGTCACATTGCAAGGTTAAAAAATGAACAAAAGAAGGACATTATGAAATTTCAAACACAATACTTGAAAATGTCTTATGTCACATTGCGATGTTCAAAAATGAATAAAAGAGGGCTAGTAGGAAAGATTCAATTTAATTTACTTGTGAGCTTTAAATTAGGAAAATATCACCCATTCCCAAGTTACATGGGAAATAGTTCAAGAAATTATGTTCTCATGTCATTCTATAAGACCAATACAAAAGAGCGTTAATAAACCTATGTCATGCACATTTAATGTGTACGAAGGTATGGTAATATGTTTATAAATATGTAATCAAATATAACAATGTATATGATAGATGATTATGTTGCACAAAAAAGTTATGTCACATTGTGATGTTCAAGAGTTAAAAAAGGTTATCTTGCATGATCACATTTGAGCATGAATAAAAGAGGGTTACATAACATTCAAACATTTTAAACACAGTGATTTAAGAGGTCTTATGTCACATCATGACATTAAAAAATAAACAAAAGAGGGACATTTTGACATTTCAAACACAATACTTTAAAAAGTCTTATGTTGCATTGCAGTGTTAAAAATGAACAAAAAAAAGGGTTAGTAGGAAATGTTTTTTAGGTTCATTTTCATTTACACATGGGATTTAAAGTAGGAAATGTCACCCATTCCCAAGTTACACTAAAAATAGTTTAAGAAATGTTCTCCATGTCATTCTTCAAAACCAATACAAAAGAGAGTTAGTTAACCCATGTCAAACACATTTAATGTGTGTTAAGATATGATAATATGTTTATAAATATGTAATCAAATATGAAAATGCATATGATAAATGATTATCCTGCATAAAAAAATTATGACATTCAAGGGTAAAAGAGGGTTACCTTGCATTATAATGTTCAAGAAGTAATAATAAAGTGCTGCAAAAATGATTTTCTAAATGAAAACCATGTAATATCATTTGTTATTACCATATATTTATATTAAGAAAAGTGAACTTTTGGGAACATAAGTTAACTAACCATCTTTTGTTCATTTTATATGTCTTAATGCGACATAAAAAAAATAAAAATAAAAGAGAGTTACCTAGAATTATGACATTTAATAAGGAATAAAAGAAGGCTATGTCACATTCTATCATTTCAAACATAATACTTTAAGAGGTATTATGTCACATTGCAACATTAAAAAATGAAAAAGGAGGGTTAGTTAAAATATATTTCCCAAAAGTTGATTTTAGTTAATATAGATGTATGGCGATATTTTATAAATATACAATAAATTGCAACAACATATACAATAGGAGATTATGTCGTACAAACACATTATGTCACATCGTGACATTAAAAAAATGGAATAAATGAGGGTTCCCTCAAAAAATGGAATAAGAGAGGTTTTCCTCGCATTATGATGTTTAAGAATGAATAAAAGACAGTTATGTCACATTATAACATTTTAAATGAAATACTTTAAGAGGTCTTATGTCTCATTGATACATTTGAAAGAGGGCCGTTCTAACATTTCAAGCACAATACTTTAAAAGGTATCATGTCACATTGCGATGTTCATAAATGAATAAAATATGGTAAGTAGGAAATGTTTATTAGGTTCATTTTCATTTACCCATGGGCTTTAAAGTAGGAAATTTCACCCATTCCCAAGTTACATGAAAAATAATTTAAGAAATGTTCTTCATGTCATTCTACAAAAACCAATACAAAAGAGGGTTAGTTAACCTATGTGAAACACATTTAATGTGTATGAAGATATGATAATATGTAATCAAATGTGACAATGTATATGGTAAATTATTATGTTGCACACAAAAATTGTGCCACGTGGTGATGTTCAAGAATAAAAAAGGGTTACCTCTCATTATGATGTCCAAAAACTTATTCGCATTGTGATGTTCAAGAATAAAAGTGGGTTACCTCGCATTATGATGCTCAAGTAGTAACAAAAGAGATAGAAGATTATGTTGCACAAAAAAATTATGTCACACCGACCCTGCATTATGATGTTCAAGAAGTAATAAAAAAGTGATGCAAAAATTATTCTCTAAATGCAAATCATGTAATATGATTTGTTATTACCATATATTTATATTAAGAAAATACAATTTTTGGGAACATATGTTAACTAACTAGTTTTTTTTTTTTTTTTTTTTTAACTAACTTTTTTTTTTTTTTTTTTTTTCGTCTTGATGTGACATAAACAATAATAAAAGAGATTTACCTCGCATTATGATGTTCAATAAAAAATAAAAGAGGGTTATGTCAAAATGCGACATAACCCTCTTTTACTCCCGTTTAAATGTCATAATGCGAGGTAACCCTCCTTTATTCCATTTTTTGAATGATGCAATGTGACATAGCGTGTTTGTGCAATATAATATCTTATCGTATATGGTGTTGTAATTTATTATATATTTATAAAATATTACCATTAAATCTATATTAATTGAAGTCAACTTTTCAAAACATAGGTTAACTACCTCTCTTTTTTTTTCATTTTTTAATGTTGTAATGCAACATAAGATTATGTTGCACACAAGTAATCTATGTTTCCAAAAGTTGAATTTGGTTAATATTAATACATGGTAATATTTTATAAATATGTAATATTGAATTTGGTTAATATTAATACATGGTAATATTTTATAAATATGTAATAAATTATGTCAACCTATATGATAGTAGATTATGTCACCGAAACAATAAATGTTTTAGTTGTGACCTTCCAAAAAGGAATCAAAGAGAGAACTTCACATTGTATTCTAACATCAAAAAATATACAAAAGAGTGTTAGTTCATCTATGTTTCCAAACAAACATAAAATGTGATTGTGTGACATTCAAAAACTAATGTTGTAGTGCAACATAAAATTATGTTACACACAAGTAATCTATGTTTCCAAAAATTGAATTTGGTTAATATTAATACATGGTAATATTTTATAAATATGTAATAAATTATGTCAACCTATATGATAGTAGTAGATTATGTCACCAAAACAATAAATGTTTTAGTTGTGACCTTCCAAAAAGGAATCAAAAAGAGAACTTCACATTGCATTCTAACATCAAAAAATATTAAAAAAAGTGTTAGTTCATCTATGTTTCCAAACAAACATAAAATGTAGTTGTGTGACATTCAAAAAATAATGTTTCCAAATTTTAACTTTTGATAATATAAATATATGACAATTTTTATATAAATATATAATAAATTACGATAACACATACAATAGTGTTAGTTCATCATTGTTTCCAAACAAACATAAAATGTGATTGTGTGAAATTAAAAAACTAATGTTTCCAAATTTTGACTTTTGATAATATAATTATATAACAATTTTTATATAAATATATAATAAATTACGACAACATATGCAATAATAGATTATATTGCACAAACACAAAATGTCACTTTATGATATCAAAAATGAATAAAGGAAGGTTACCCCACATTATAACGTGCAAGAAGAAATAAAATAGATGTATTATTAACTGAACATTATTAATTAATTTGACAACCCCTTTGTAAATTCCAAAAACAAAGTTTATCCACCATATATCTATTCTATATATATTAATATTTAGGTTGTACATTTTATATATTTATAATTAAACACATATTAATATTAATATGTTTTTTTTTTAATATTATAATATTATGAATATGCTTCTATATTTTATATATACTTTATATATTAATATATCATAGTTAATAATATTATAAATATTTTTAAATATGATTATATTATTAATTTTATTAACTTAGATGTTATGTCTTTGCTTTAATGAGTTATTAGCAACAATTACATTAATAATATTAATGTATCTAATATATGTTGATAATAGTATGTTTAGAACATTAATATTATTAATGTGGTTGTTGCTAATGTATATATTAAGTGAAGATAACATGGCTTTGATTGTCTAGTTTCTATAATTACATTAAGTGGACTAATCATAAAATTGAAGTTGATTAAATAAATTCTCTATTATGGTAATGTTTTTAGAGGTTATTTTTAATAGTGTCAAAAATTATTTAAATACATTAAGGTTTAGATTTAAAAACAAAATAATTATTTTTGATATTAATATATCTAAGGTTAAGATGGATTTATCAACATTGAATTTGGTCTTAATTATAATTAAATTAAGTTTATTAGGGTTTATTTATATATCACTAGGTTAATTAAGATTTATTTAAATTAATTAAAATTTCCTATTATATAATTTGCAATTTTTAAAATCATTTAAGATTTCTTAGCATATGTAATTAATAATTAATGTATATGATGAATTAGGATTTCTTAGCATAATTAAGGTTTGTTTGACTTAATTAGATTTTAATCAAAGCATGTAATTAAGATTTATCAACTTCTAATTAGTGTTTAATTAAAGGTTTTTGGATTTATTAATATATAATTAGGTTTGATTAGAGCTTCATTCAATTAAATGGGTTTGTTGTTGTATAGTTAGAGTTTGTTTAAAATTAATTAAGATATAGTACCATACAATTAGGATTTTTGGGGGGATTTTATTAAGGATTATTAGTGTATAATTAGGGTTTAATTGAATTTTTTAGGGCTTCTTAACATAGAGTTAGGGTTCTAGGGTTGGTAAGTGTGAGGGGAGGATCATTTATGATCCCAAGGGACAAACAGAAATAAGTTTTGAATGGGGGCTTAGAACAACACCAAATAATCGAAAATCGAATTGAGGCCTTGACATTGTTTCAAGGTCCAAAGATCCTAGACTCAAACCAATAAGAGAATTGATAGTCATTAGAGACTCTTCACTAATCATAATGCATATAATAAATAGAACCACCTCAACTCATTATAACATGGAAAGGATAATATCCATAATCCACCAAGAATGAAGATGATTTGCATCAGTAAAAAAATTATCATGTGCAAAGAGCATTAAATCATCAAGTAGATAGCTTGGCCAACTCTATTGCACCTCTATTGTTCATTTGGAGATTGGAAATATTAGAACAAAATGAGGGATTATTTTATCTCCAATCCCATAATCATTTAATTAATAAATAATCCAATAGGTGAAATGTCACGTGGTGA
The DNA here is from genome assembly GCA_900067695.1 of Picea abies. Classification (NCBI taxonomy): domain Eukaryota; kingdom Viridiplantae; phylum Streptophyta; class Pinopsida; order Pinales; family Pinaceae; genus Picea; species Picea abies. The sequence continues at coordinate 9,218 of CBVK0104072196.1, forward strand.
AGTAATGCCAATCTCATGCAAATACAGGTGTTGGTCTATTCCCATACATATGGGATATGCATTAAAACCCACAATACGCTTGCATACAATGATGGAGGTGGATCAAGGTAACATGGTATCATTTCTTGCAATGGTGAGCCCATGTGAGATATTTTCGTGTGGCTTGAATTCAACATTCCAGGTAGTAGAGCTCTCCATGGAATTTTGGGATGAAACTCTGGTAATGAATTGTGCAACTTACCCTAAACACATTTTGGAGGTTCATTTTGCAATCTAAAAAATAGTGGAATCCCATTTTGAGAATATGAGTGTAAGTTCATCCTTGGTGCTCAAAATTTGGGATTTAGACACAAAATACCATAGATATCCAAGTTAGTGTGCTATATGTGAGATACTATAATTATGACGAGTTTTGAGGTGATATGAAAGTCTACTTTCAAGAAACCACTCCACAATTGCTAATTTCACTAGTCAGTTCCATGATTAGGAGGTATCCTTTAATCAGGGGCAAGCAAAGGCTTTGGAAAATGTTGTTTAGCAGAGGAAGAAAATTGAAACACTTGAGGCAGAATGCAATAAATTAAGACATATGGTAATAAACTTGGGACGAATCTCACAATCTAGGATACCACAAAAAAAATGATCAACTAGCATAGTACATGTGGAAGCTCAAGAAGAGGGCTCAGTTCAATAGGACCCAGGGGATGTGAAGATGGAACCTGTGGAACAAGAGGACATTCCTTCATAGGAGCATAATGAGGCACACAATGACCATTAATTTTGTTGAAAAAATGATTGTTATTGATGTCAAAGGTAAGTAAGTATTCAAATATAAATGTGACTTTAGTAAAGACAAAAGTAGAAAAGTTAAGTGGAAGTGGAGTTTACGTAAAAGTGGATTAAATATGAAAGTGGACTAAAAAAAAAGGTAAAAGTGAAAGTGGAGTTTACGCAAAAGTGGGGTAAACATGAAAATGGATTAAAAAAGGTAAAAGTGAAAGTGCACATGGTATTTGCACATGGATTTAAAACTCATGGTGGTATTTTACCCATGGTATGTTAAAAAGTAAATTAAAAATAAAAAGGGGGAAAATTAATTATGATTTAATAAAAGCCGTGTATTTTCAAATGAACATGACTTTTCATGTAAAACTTATGGAAAAGTATAAATGGAGAAGAGGGTTATGAGAAATTTTTTGTGTGTGTATGTGTGTGAAAATGTAATATTCTTATTCAAGTCATTTGAGGAGTGATGATTGAATAACATTCAAGGAGCGATGATTAAATATTATCAAAGATCAGATCTGGTGTTCTAGCAAATAATTCTGGCATTCTAGCAAGCAAAAATGGTAAATGAAGATCTAAGGTAGAAGTAGAATAAAGAAGATTTGGTGAAGGTAGAGTGAAAGTAGAAGGAGTGAGCATCAAGCAAATCTGACAAAAGTAGAAGGAGTGAGTGTCGAGTTTATCTGGAAAAAGAAGAAGTAGCGAGTGCAGAGCAGATTTGGTGAAGACAAAAGCAACAAGCAGACCAATGAATGAAATGAAAATGAAGAACTTGTAAGTAGGTTGGTGCCTACATAACAAAAAGTTGCGGGGATCGATGTATCCTGTAGGTCGGTGCCTATAAACAACATATGGGATTGATGTATTTTGTATGTCGATGCCTACAGACAACATAGGGGATTGGCGTCCCCTATAGGTCGGTGCCTTCAAATGAAAGAGGGGATCAGTGTCTCTTGTAGTTCGATGCCTACAAACAATAGAGGGGATTGGTGTCTCCAGTAGGTTGGTGCCTACAAACATTTGTAACCATAGGTTGGTGCCTACAAATTAATAAAAATATTTTTTTGTGGTTTTCTCCCGAAAGGGTTTCCACTACAAACATTTGTAACCATAGGTTGGTGCCTACAAATTAATAAAAATATGTTTTTGTGGTTTTCTCCCGAAAGGGTTTCCATGTTAAATATTGTGTCTTTTGGTTGTTATGTTTATGTGATTTCATAATTATGGTTTATGAATGTTAAAAATAAAAATATAGCCTTATATTGATTCACCTGCCCCCCGCCTCTTAGTATAAGTGTGTGATCAACAATTGGTACCAAAGCAGGTTCCTTTGAAAATAGTCTAACCACTGGAAAGTAGATCTCAGGAGCACACATGGAAAATCATGAAGGTTTCTCTACAAACAGGGCTCTGTTGTTTGACGAAACAAACTATGCCTTCTGGAGTATAAGGATGCGAACATATCTAATGGCCC
>CBVK0104072216.1:0-10867 GCA_900067695.1 Picea abies
ATCCCAAGAGAGAATTTTATTTTCTCCTAAGCTCATGAACCATCTCAAGGGTGAGTCTTTTAATGTGGCTGGAAAGAGCTTACATTTTTGGGCATCGTCTGAGTAGTTATAGCTTCTACATAATATGTCAAACTCAAATAAAAATAAGTCTATATCTTCAGTTGACATACCTCTGAAAGTGGGTAATGATGACAGTGGGATGTTCTTCATGTTGATGTTTTTGTAAATATCTAAGATTGGAAACCCAAAGGTCTCAGTCTCAGTGGTTGCATTTTCATTTCCTTCTTCTTCTGCCATTTCACTAGGAATTTTTCCTCCACTGATAGATGGTTCATAAACTAGATTTTGTGTGTCTTCTAAACGTTCAGTTCCCTCAACAGAATCGCGTTCTATCTGCCCCAATGCTGACTCTTCAGTTCTAGGTTCTTATTTTGGAGCCTGCTTCCCTTGAAATCCCTCTTGGCGGAGTTTTTCCTACACCAATGTCAGTTGAATTAGTGTGGGGGTTTGTTTTCAAGTCTTTAGAGCTTACAAATCTACCCTGATTATTTCTATATCTATGCATAAAAATAAAATTTGATACTTACTTAATTAAAATCTTAATGAAAGGTAAGAAGGAAACCCGTCTTTGGAGAACCCCACTCTAGTGGCCATGTGGCTCTTCACTCACATCTTAAACTTTTTATACTCCTCCCTCAAGTGGCCCTTAAAATAATTCAAAAACTATGCAAACAATCTAAGCTAAAATCACTTCCTATTGTTTGCAACTTCCTGACAACGACACCAAAATGTTGTGCTACTTATATGATTAGTATAATGCACTCATTAATCATAAATCAGGGATTCGTAATCAATAGGTTTACAAGACACCAGTAAGAGAGGTAATTATAATGTCACGAGTATAGACTAATCTAGATTATGCATGCTGGAAATAAAGAAAACTGTCAAATTGAAATGCACTTTGGTTGTACTTCACAAAGAAGATACCTACTCCATTATGGCACATGCAAGTATGAGATGGATTCTTTTGATAAATCAACTCTTCTATCTGACCCAGAAAGTTAATTATGCAATCACACTCTAAAAAGGAAATCACACATCAATCATCAAGGCATAGAATGGATAGTTCAATAGCTTGTAAATTGGTATGTTGTGGTTCACAATAATCTATTGTGAACTTCACTAGTTATTTTCCAAATGTATTTGACTATTGCTGCCAACTTCTATGTTTACTAAGAGAAATCAAATTCATAGAGATAGGGCATATGAAAAAACAAAGTAATTGAAGATCTTAAGCAATCATGTAATCAAAATCCTAAATTGAATTGTCCTACTAACATCTGAAATTGTCAGAGATGATGAACTAAAATTGGGAAATCAAAGCTACAGATAATCTAACAATTACACTACTAAAATCAAATGCTAATACTAATCTACAAGGATGATGACCTCTGTTGGGTGGTGGGCCCTTGTCGCTTCAACAGGTCAGTGACTAGATTCTACAGTAAGTTGTTATTCAATCTACACATCACTCTTACTCAAATATTAAAACATGAAATTAAACTATAATAACAACTCAACTCACATTCATTTGTAAATGATCAAGACTTGGAAATAAATGATATTCTTCTATTAATCTTCAAACTCAGGATATGTTTACAATATGCAACTCTGCTTCACATGCTGTGTTATGCTATCTCTCTATATCTTTTCCACCATACTTGCCACGACTATTTAAACAGTCTCAATCATGAAACACAAGGAGTTTAGATCTTTAGAAGATCAACAATTGTCAAATTTATCCATTCAGTTACATATTTTAAGCTTCATCCTCATGACACAAAGTGTATGAGGATGAAGTAATAATCAAACTAGCTTAAGATAGTCTTGCTAGAACTTTGATGATTTAATAAACATTCAACAATAAGCACAATCTGGAGCTAAACTTGGCATGCTCTATTTCCTGTATTGGTATCGGATCGTGACAGGTGAGATACGGTAGATAGTACCGGATATGAAAAACACACAATTGGTTGGTACCGAACTAGAACAGTTTGCGGACGTTGGTACCAGACTAGAACAATCTGCGGACATTGATACCAGATCACGACAGTGAATGATCTGGCGCATAATACCGGATGGTTGGGCTGACCTAGAAGTGTCGGACTTGTCCAAAGGTCAAAGGCTACATGTGGCAATTTTAAACATTAGTACATGAAATATTTAGTCTCCTAGCTTAATAAACCACAAAATGCATGAGTTTAAATATACTTTACCTTATGACCTTATAAGTGACCGGAGGTAGTGTTCTTTGTCATTTATCCAAGCTTAGGTAGTCCAAAAAGGTATAAATGAGGAGTGTAATATGGTAATGGGGATGTCAATTTAGAGGCTCAACACACGTCATGGGTGCCAAGTGGCACATCATGACACGACCACATGTTTGGAGTGCTATCTAAGCCACCATATCAAGTGCATGGGGTTTGAGAAGGGTAATTTTACCTAGGGGAGTGATGCACTAGTGGGTCAGTGGCTCGGTTCCCTAGTGGACAGATGCCCCAATGTGCCAATGCCTCGGTGGATCGGTGCCTCGGTGGTCTATTTCCCTGGTGGGCCGAAGGTCCCAACAGGTCGGTGGTCGGTGCTACATTTGTAGCCAAGTTAGGGCTAGATGGATCCTCGTAGGATTTCTCAGATGATGTGGAGCCACATGGCGGTGTGGTGGTTTTGGCCAATGAAGGCCTAGAAACTTTAGAAGGCCATAACCTTTGATCCATAGCTCATTTTTTAGCATGGTTACAATTGCTGGAAATATCTCAACAAGAAGAATTGGATTTTGAAACCATAAGTATTTTATAGGTGGTAAATAAAGGTGTTTTTGAGGAAATAAAAGAGAAATTTTTGACACGCCACCAACCTAAGGAAGGGTTAGGGGTTTGGGTGTGTTACAAAGTGATATCAGAGCATAGTTTCAAACTTTAGGCTTGAATGGGTCACCTAGCTTGAATAATTTATGTAATTAAAGTTTGTATTTTAATAATTAAATAATTCAGTTGTGTTGATGAATATTGAAAACAAATTTGAGTAGGATTAACAACATAAATGGTGTTCTAGATCATGATTGTTGAAGAATATTATGTTTAAAAGGCCCAAAAATTCTTTGTTAATTTTTTATTTTTTTAAATGTGATTTACTAATAACCTTTCATTGTTTCAGAACATAGGGGATACTGAAAACCGAATGGTGCAAGTCAGCATGGAAGAGACCTCTCATTTCAGAGATGAAGATTTCAATGGTAAGAGGGCCAAAAAAAACCTTCCAAATTTGGTAGCCACATTAAGAAGTTTGAAGGAAGACAATGAAGGACTCATGAGAGCTCATGCAAAGTAGACAAAATTAAATGCAATATTGCTACGAAGTTTGTTTGAGATTCAAAATCAATTACAACAAAGTCCCGCCAATAGTAATGCAGGACTACAACAGTAAGAGATATTTAAGAGTCATTCAAATTCCCAAAAGCAGAGACCAAATCATAGTAATGAGGGAAGAATTTATTCCAAGAAAATTCCTTGAGATAATAAGAGGAATACAACTAGTGGGGATACTTCCACAAAGTCATATAGTAGGAAGACCACTACAAAGGAATTGTCCAGCAGTGACATTAGTTCAAGTGTTCCCAGGAAGAAAAAGAAGAGACACTCACATAATTCTCTAGAAGAATAATTCAAAAAGACTAATCTACCTACCTTTGATGGAGAAATCAAGAAAGGAGAAGAGGCTGAAACTTGGTTGATAGGACTAAATAAATAGTTTTGAATGTATAATTACTCGAAAAATACAAAGGAAAGTATAATTGTGTTCAATATGAATGGAGGAGATTCCATATGGTGGGAGGAACTCAAAGAGGTTAAGGGATTAAAAGAAATAAAACTGACCTAGAAACAGTCTGAAGCATATTTTAGGAAGGCATACTTATCAGAGAAGTACTTTGATGACAAGATTAAATAATTCCACGAGCATAAGTTAGGACAACTCACCTTGGATGCTTATGCCAAGATATTTTTGGATCTATTAAGGTATGTTTCTTACTCAAAGGGTGAAAAAGTGAGGATACAACATTCCCTCAGTGGATTGCCACAGTCCTATCAAGAAAAAATCGAATTCTATAGGCCTAAGACCTTGGAGGATACCCTTAGGAAGGAAATTGTTTCTATGACCAATCCAAGCATAGGAAGGAGCCTCTTAAGGATTGGAAGAAAAAGGTTAAACCTGGATTTCATAAGAAGGGATTCAAACCATCCCAATATAAGAATCCAAAAAGTACTCAATTTGGTCATCCGAGCAAAAGTGTACATCAACAAAACTTTCCATCTCAAAGTGGGAATAGGCCAATAGAATAGGAAAGAGAGAAAGCAAAGGAGAAGAGGAAAGGACCTCTACAATGTTGGGGTTGTGGGGAGGAACATATTTTGAGATATCCCCCCCCAATAGAAAACATGATAGAAAAAGAGTATACCGTGTTAAGGAGGTAACTATAGTTAATGATGTGGTCAAAAGTGTGTCGAGGATTTATGCAACTGTTGAGAATCGACAAGCAGACCACCAAGTCTCTGTGGTGGAATTAGAAGGTATAATTTCCAAGAAACCTATTTTTATTTTGATTGACCTTGGTTCTAACCTTCTTTATATCTCACCCCAAGTTGTTGAAATGTGTTCTCTACAGAAAAGGAAGCATGAAAAAACATGGTTAGTTCAACTAGCCATTGGGACCAAAAGGAAGGTATAAAAAATGATTGAATCCAACCCATTTGAAATGAATGGACTGCATAGCCAAGCAACCATGAACCTACTTCCTTTGGGGTCATATGACATTTTGATAGGAATGTCTTGGTTGGATTCCCACAAAGTAAAACTAGACTATTTTAATAAAACTTTGGACTGTGAGAATGACAAGGGAAACAAGAGGGTGTTGCTAAGTATCGAGATGCATGTATCTGTAAGACATATATTAGTGTTATATATCAAGGGGGATAACAAAAAAGGGTATCCCCTGTATGATATAGAAGTGTTAAATTCAACAAAAAACAATAAGATGAAAATAGAAGACCACCCTATGTTTCATGAGTTCAGATATGTATTTCCAGAGGAGATACCAGGACTGCCTCCTAGGAGGGACATTGAATTCTCAATAGAAATGATGCCAGGAGCAGTACCTACATAAAAGTTACCTTATAGGACGAGCACACCTAATTTGGTAGAGTTAAAAATACAGCTAAAGGATATGTTAGACAAAGGGTATATTAGGCCTAGTGTATCCCCGTGGGGATAACTAGCTTTATTTGTAAAGAAAAAGGATGGTACTCTCAGACCGTGCATTGATTACAGACAATTAAATAAGATTACCATCAAGAATAAATACCCATTACCCATAATCGAGGATCTTTTTGATCAACTTAGAGGGGCTACAGGTTTTCTCTAAAATAGACTTGAGATATGGGTACCATCAAGTTAGAATTAAAGATGAAGATATTCATAAGACCACATTCAAGAAAAGATATGGGCACTATGAGTTTGTGGTGGTGCCTTTTGGACTCACCAATACACCAACCACCTTTATGTGTATGATGAATAGTATTCTCAACAAATACTTGGACAAGTTTTTCTTGGTCTTCATTGATGACATCCTTATTTATTCAAAAAACCAGGAGGAGCGTGAGGAACACCTCATATTGGTGCTATAGGTGTTGAGAAAACACTAGTTGTATGCTTAGTAAAACAAGTGTGATTTGTTCCAAAAATAGATTCAATATTTGGGTCAAGTACTTTCAGGAGATGAAGTAGCAGTAGACCTAGAAAATATTAAATCCATCATGGAGTGGCCAACCCCTAAAAATGTGTCTGAGGTGAGGTCATTTACAGGATTAGATGGATATTATACGAGGTTTATTAAGGGATTTTTCAAGACTGGTCATCCCATTACCTCATTGCAAATAAAGGGGGTGAAGTTTGTATGGTCAACAAAGTGTGAAGCCATCCTTTAGAAACTAAAACATCATTTGACCAATGCCCCTATTCTAAATATCGTGGACACTAAGAAGGATTTATTGGTTTGCACTAGTGCTTACAAAGAAGGACTCGACGGGGTTCTCATGCAAGAAGGGAATGTGATATGCTACTAATCAAGAAAGCTAAATGAGCATGAGAAGCGTTATGTCACTCATGACCTAGAATTGGAAGCCATTATGCATGCCTTGAAGATGTGGAGACATTATTTACTTGGAATAAGTTTTGTATTAATGAAAAACCATGGTGGACTGGAGTACATATTCAATCAACCACATTTAAATTCTATAAAATACAGATGTATGGTTCTAATCAATGAGTTTGATTTTGAAATCAAACACATCAAAGGAAAATAAAATCAAGTGGCATATGCACTCAACATAAGCATGGAAACCATCCACTTGGAAGTAGAAATCACATGTGAGTTTGATATAAAGAAAATAATTAGAAATTCCCTACAAAATGATGAACAACTCAAATTAATAAAGGAAATTTTGCAGCAAGATCCCATAGGGAAAACATATGAAGGATATCAACTCATAGAGGATGGGTTGTTGAAACACCTCATTATGGATGAGTTTCATAGAAGATCCTATGTGGGTCATCCTGGCTATCAGAAAATGATAAAAATAGTAAGACAATTGTATTACTGGCCACGAATGAAGAGGGACATTGCTGAATACATTACAAAGTGCTTGGAGTGTCAACAAGTCAAAGTTGAACATAATCACATTGTAGGACTATTGCAACCATTTCCAATCCCAGAATGAAAGTGGGAAACTATTTACATGGATTTTATTACAGGTTTACTAAAAAAAATTAAGCAACATGATGCAATCATGGTAGTGGTGGATAAGTTGAGCAAGGAAGCTCACTTCCTTCCAATTAAATCTACATTTAAAGCTATAGATGTTTATATTTTCATGAAAGAAACATTTAGGTTGCATGGAATACCCAAAACTATTATTTCAGATAGAGATACAAAGTTCACATCAAATTTCTTGAAAGACTTGTTTGTAGGCTTAGGAACACAGCTATCATTCAACACCGTTTATCTTCCTCAAATAGATGGACATACTGAAAGGATGAACAAAGTTCTAGAATATACGTTAAGGATGCATGTCATGCATCAACCCAAGAAATGGGAGGAATAGTTATCCTTGGTAGAGTTTTCCTACAACAATGGTTATCAAGAGTCATTGAAGATGAGCCCATTTGAGGCTCAATATGGTAGGAAATGCATGGTTCCAGTTAGTTGGGATAGTCCATTGGATAGGATCATGCTTGGACCAGGATTGTTAAGAGAAATGGAACAAGAAGTGATCATAATAATAAATAATTAAAAGTAGCCTAGGATAGGAAGAAAAACTATGCATATAGAAAAATGACTCATAAGAAGTTTAAGATGGGAGGTTGTGTGTATCTCATAGTGAAACCCAAGAAGAGTTCCCTGAGAATGGGAACTTGTGCCAATTTGGCACCCAGATATTGTGAACCATTTGAAGTCCTAGATAGAGAAGGACCAATGGCATATATACTTTCCTTGCCACCTACTATTAGATTTCACAATGTGTTCCATGTTCATGATTATAATCAAATTATTGATTGGAATGTGATATAGGTGGAACCCAAGGAAGAATTATATCCCAAGCCTCAATGAATTCTAAATAGGAAAGAGACATTTCTATAGAACCAAGCCGTCATGCATGTCAAGGTGTAGTGGAAGCACTTTGGACTAGATGAGGCCACATGGGGATTGGAGGATTCCATGAGAGTGGCATACCCATTTTTGTTTTTTGTATATATTTGTATATATGGTCTTGCAAAAACCAAGGATGATGTTTTTCAGTAATTGTGTTGATTATATCTTCAGACCTGGTATTGGTTCTTAACAAGTGGTATCAGAGCACTTTCCAGGGCTAGAGTTGTGGGCAACTATTTTTATTTTTGCAGATTTTTTTTTTCGGTGAAGAAAAAAGAGGGCGGCGACATTCCAGACAGTTTCAGTATATTTTTGTGAAAAATTTATAGAAAAGGGTTGTATATCTGAGTTCCTCTTAGAAAAACACCCAATTAAAAAAAAAAAATCGTCCGAAACGGAGTCCGGAAGGTCAAGATATTGAGGTTTTAAAATCTGCAATTTTTCAGGGTTTTTTCTGTGGACGGCGACGTGATTTGTTTTTATTTTTGTATCTTTTGGAGGCCAAATTTTCTCAAATAAATTACAGATCTGAGTTCTTCTCACTATTTTACCCAATTTCAAAAAACAAATCAGCCGAAACGGAGTCCAGGAAGTGAAGTTATGAGCATTTCAAGTTCAACAATTTTTTAGGGTTTTTCCAGAAAAAGTCGCGATTTTCTGCCGAAACTTATTGGGTCTATTTTTTTTGAGTTTTTTCAAGAAGGCTGCAGGACTGAAGATTTCATAGGGTTCTCATATGGCTATTTCATCTCAAAAATTGAAAGAAATTCTTGAATCATTCAAAGACCAATTGGATGATAGATTGGATGCATTTGCACATGGCCTCACAAACAGCCTCACAGATAGCCTCACATATGGCCTCAATGATAGCTTTCGTAGTATTCAAGATTCATTGAACAACATGCAAGAGAGATTTCTTATGCAGGGCCTCATGCATGAATATAATCAAGAAATATATGCTTGGTATGATTTTGAGGACGATTGTGATGATTAGTATATGGATAGTTGTCATTTCTGGGATGACAACCACTTCCATATTTTATTTGATGACTCTACTCCACCTTCTGTAGAGAACATCAATGTCCTAGATCAGGAGCTAGTTACCAGTGTTCAGTCTGCATATTCTACAATGGTATTATTCCTTCCAGATTCTGCTACGACCCTTTTTCACTATGTGGATGAATCTTCTTATTTGGATCCACATGATAGGTGTCAGTCTTTGGAGCATCATTTGGAGTTGGTTATTGGGTTCCAAAATCTTCCACGGGGTTTTTCTATATTGTTTTTCTATATCTATTGTGGTGCTTTTGTATTCAGTATTGGGTTCTTAACAGATGATGTTTCCTTAAGGGGGTGGGAAATGAAACACCCTGTTTTTCCTCAAGTTTGTAATTAAGTGTAAGCATTTATGTGTTATGAATAATGAATATTGTAACTATGTTTATGATAATGAAAACATAGATAACTAACTAATGAGGGAAACCTGCAGTATTGTACATGATACCACAAGAGGGACTAGTGAGGTGGAAATGCTAAGTTTTAATGAGGAAAATATGAAACTTACTCAACAACCCAACCCACCTCTGCATGAATTGAATGCATAACCTATCCACAAGTACCTATTTACCTTTACCACAAGGAATTGTTAATGGCTTGAAAACTTGTTGGTTGGAATAGTTCTAACTACTTTCAAGTTTGGTACCTAGATAAGTGAAAGGAGGATATGCAATATCAACTAGATGTATTTCGAAGATATTTTTCCCTTTGAAATGAGGAGATTTCTTCTGACATATGTAAGATATCCTGAGAAATAAGGAAGACAAAAATTGAATTACAAGACAGAAAAAGGAAAAATAGATCAAGCAGGCAGTGAGAAAACAAAACAAAAAAAAACACAGTAGACAACAAGGAGAAGGAGTAGATTTTTTTTAGTATGTTGATCTTAGAAAGAGAAGAAATGGAAATCATTCCCAAGACAAGAATGGTCACTCTGGAATAGAGAAGACCCATATCGAGACTAGAGAAAAAGAGGACTGGGACTTGGTGCTGGCTAGAAAGAAACCAACACTAGTAAGGGGAGGTCACTGAGGTATTGTGTAGCAGAGAAGTGACTCCCTTGTGCAAAGGAAATCTAGTTGGAAAGGCATATGTGTTATAGGGGGGTTTTCCCCATTATCATAACTAGCGACCATACTGGGGATCAAACCCATAATCTATGGTTTTGTAGAGATACTGGGGAAGCCTCTAGGGTTTTAGGGGATATTTTTTGGGTGTTTGATTGGTTTTAATACCTTTTGAGTTTCTGTGAGTTTGCTGAGTCTTTTAAGAGATTCTAGTCACCTGTTGGTGCCATACCAGTTCTCCCTGCCCTGTCAGTCTATTTGTCTTATTTCATTTTTGAGAAATTATAGAGGTGTATGCACCCTATAGTGGGATAGCCCGCATACATACGTGCCCTATCTAGTAAATATCTTGCATACATACGCAGGCTGATGAAACAACAATAGCGTACCTGGTTCAAGGAACTATTTTTGAAGAAGGAGGCAATCAACCTCTTTCCTGATTGAAGTTCTACTTCTTAAGGTTTCTTGACAGAGTTCAGTGTCACTGTTTTCACAGTCGTAGCCTGGGTTAGTTTTTAGTTTGCTTATCTTTTTAAATATTTCTTGTGTTTACTTTGAAAGGGTTTTAGGTGAGTCTTTGAGTTTTTATTTCTTGTGTTTACTTTGAAAGGGTTTTAGGTGAGTCTTTGAGTTTTTCATTAGCCTGTTTGGTGTCTTTAATGATTCCCTGTGATTCGTAGTGGGCCAGAGGTCAGTTTTGGTCTTGTCTTGTTTTTCACTTTTTCCCCTTTCGTTTGCTTTAAAGAAAAGAAAACAAGATTTATTTCAAGTTTTTCTTGTTTGAAGCATTTTCAAAAAAAAAAAATATTGTTTTTTCTTAGTTTGGTAAAGTGGTTGGAGTTAGTGATCTTACTTGTTAGGAAAAAGAGTTCATTTTTTTAAAGTTCTTTACTGATTTCTTAGAAAATTAAGTAGCTCGTAGTTGAGCGAAATTTTGTTTTAGGTCTTCCTTTTAAAGATCTTGAAGAAAAGTTAGTTG
>CBVK0104072242.1:0-13940 GCA_900067695.1 Picea abies
CTCCCCATTGTGGTGACATTGGGTGGGGAAGGTTCCTATTTCACCAGTTTGAGCTACTATTCTTTAGCCTTTCTTGTGTCTACAAATTGTGCGATAACATGGCCTACTCCTAAGACACTCACAGAGTTAAGGGGATTCCTAGGCATATGCACATACTACAAGAAATTTGTCAACGGGTTTTCTCAATTGTGTGCACCCTTGACCAATTTGACGAAAAAGGGGGCCTTCAAATGGAGTGAAGAAGCTCAAGCTACGATGGAGAAAATGAAAAAGGTAATGAGCACATGCCCAGTTCTATCCCTTCCAGATTTCGGCCTACCTTTCACCTTGGAGTGTGATGCCTCAGGGGAAGGTATAGGGGCTGTACTGATGCAGAATAGGCACCCTCTTGCTTATGAAAGTCGGAAACTCAGGGGCCCCGAACTGCTTTACAACATTTATGACAAAGAAATGCTGGCTATCATGCATGCACTAGCCAAATTTTGGTAATATTTGGTAGGTGCACAGTTTGTGGTCAAATCAGACCATAACAGTCTTAAATACCTTTTGGAGCAGAAGGATTTGAATGAAAGGCAACAAAAATAGGTAAGCAAAATACAGGCCTATGACTTTGACATTGAATTCATCAAAGGGAAGAACAACGTAGTAGCGGATGCATTATCTAGGAGGCCATCCATTTTTGCCATGACAAGTATGTCAGTTGACTGGAAGGACCACTTGGTGGTGGAATATGCAAAAGATCAGTTCGCTTGTCAGCTATTGGACGGACAGATACAGGATGATAACTTTAGAGTCGTGAAGGACCTCATTTATTACAAGGGCCGAATTTTCTTGGTTCTTGGATCGGCTTTCAAAGCCAAGTTATTACACGCATGTCATAACTCACCAGTGGTAGGACACCAAGGGATTAGTAAGACGTACAGACAGGTGAGAGAGAGGTTCTCATGGAAGGGCCTCAAGGAAGATGTGATTAAGCATGTCAAAGAATGCAGTACATGCCAGGAGAACAAGGATGAGCACACTCACCTGGCAGGATTGCTACAACCCTTGTCCATTCCAGAGCATAAGTGGGAAAGCATATCCATGGATTTCATCACCGGCTTGCCCAGAGCATAGGGGAAGGATTGCATTTTGTAGTAGTGGACAGGTTGACGAAGTTTGCACACTTCTTTTCCATAGCCACAGACTTCAGCGCAACACAGGTGGCCGAACTGTTTTTCAGAGAGGTATTCAGGTTGCACGGCCTACCAAAGACCATTATCAGTGACAATGATAGCAGGTTCATGAGTACGTTTTGGCAAGGGTTGTTCAAATTAGTTGGCATGACATTGACCCCTAGCACCAGCTATCACCCTCAGACGGGCGACCAGACCGAAATAGTCAACAAATGGGTGGAAGGCTACCTCAGAAATTACGTAGCAGGACAACATAAAGCATGGGTCAGAAGGTTGCACTTGGGAGAATACTGCTACAACACCACCCATCATGTATCCATAGGCATGACACCATTCAGAGCTTTATACAACTATGATCCAATCTCCTTTGTGGAGATTGCCTTTGGGGACAGCAGGGCACCAATGGTACAGGATTGGGTACAACAGAGCCAAGACATCCTCCGAGAGTTGAAGGATAATCTACAGAGAGCACAGAACCAGCGGAAGGTCCAAAAAGACAAGCACAGAGTGGAGCATACTTTTGAGGTTGGTGACTTAGTCTATTTAAGGCTCCAACCCTACCGACAGGCTTCTATAAAAAGAAGCGGAGCAAAAAAGCTACATCCATGCTTCTTTGGGCCCTACAGGATCAACAGAAGGATAGGGGTTGTAGCTTATGAGTTAGAGCTTCCACAAGGCAGTCGAATACACGTCTTCCATGCATCCTGCCTAAAGAAAGCCATCGACCAACACATCATTCCCATTGAGACACTACCTCCCCTGGACGAAGAAGGACAGCTTGTGTTGGTTCCGAAAGAGATACTAGAGGTTCGATAGAAAAGGCTCCGGAAGAGAAGCATTAAGGAGTATTTGATTAGGTGGAAAGACTTACCCATTGAGGATGCCACGTGGGAGAATGAACAGATGGTACGGGAGATAGGTTTGGAATTGCTTGACGACAAGCAATTTCAAGCAAGGGAGACTGTAATGTCCCCCACCTCTTAATGAAGAGGTTTGGAAGACTTAGTGGTCTAGGTGTCCCCACTAGGCCATAGTCTCACACTAAGGGGAAAGGTCAACCAAACTAAGGTTATATTCTTAAGTTGACTTGATAAAAAGGTGAAAAAGAGTTAAAAGATAACTCAATGAAGAAATAGAAGAGATGGAGTTGGAGTTAGGGTTAACTCTAGGAGTTAAGTTAACTCAACAGGAAAATAGAAGAAAAAGTATAAAGAGAAGGCTAGGGCGCACTTCTTGGGCATTCTGGATTTTGGTATTTGCTTGTTATTGCTCTTGAGCATACAGTTTGAGGGTTTTGCTGTCACAGACCCTTGTGAGCAACTCAGTGGTGAAAGACCCACTCACCTTGTTCCAAGCTTGGTCTCAGGGATGAAATACTCCACCCACACCATTCTACACTCATCAGGAATCCACCTATCGATTCAAGAAAGCAACAGGGCCATACTGTTCAGGAATTTCCAGCAGGGGTGCACCATCACTTGAAGAGGAGTTTGATCCTGCCAATCAAGAGAGCTTGGGGGTATTCTGACACTTGGGTTCTATTTGCAGGTTCTCAACCATCATTTTCGAGGTTTTCTTGAACAGTTATCACCATCAGATCTTCAACTACAGATTGGGACGGCCTTGAGGCAAGGAGGACGTCCTGTGATTCAGTATTTCTTAGATCTAGGGAGTTCTACCTAGAATTTGGACCTGAAACTTCTCCTACGGGGTTTCCAGAGCTCGATCTGCCATTCTAGAGAGTTTCAGAGGTTTTGGAGGTGTCCTTCATTCAGAATGACTTTTTGAGCTATTCAGGGCTTCAGGAGGGCGCAGACTGCGTTAGGGTTTCAGCCATTGATGGAGGAGGATTGAGTATTTGAGCTTCAGACTTCCGGGAGGGGTTTCCTTGGTCCCGATCTATATTTTGGTGGAGTTTGGGACAATTTGAGCATCTCGTTCAGCTAGGCCGAAATATTGGTCCCTTTCAGCCAACAGGACGTACAATAGCCCAGGGGGGGTTGAGTGTTCACCTATTGTTGGCACCTTGGGTCTTCAGATTGTATTCAGCCTTTGGAGGCATCTTTTGTATTAGCGAGAGCATTTTGTAGCAGCCCATATCTTTTATCTATTGGAGCCATCTGAGGACTATTCCAAATTTGCTCTATATTGTATCTGGTTCATGCTTTTCATAATAAAGGTCAGATCTATGCTTGTGTTTTCCATATCTTGAGTATGCTTGTGATCTTGCATGTGTTGGATAGATCTTGTATGAACACCATTTAAATAACTGGAACAAACCCTAAGGCCGAAACATCAATAGCCACCTGCACAACAGATAATCAACAAACACAACAGTGGTAGTTAGTGGTTTGAAGAAAAACAGTTGGCTTGGGATCATGACAAGGAGACCTGTTATCGCACAGTTTGTAGACACAAGAAAGGCTAAGGAGTAGTAGGTCAAACTGGCGAAATAGGAACCTTCCCCACCCAATGTCACCACAATGGGGAGGTTCTTTCTATTTGGGGAGGCTAGGCCCAGCGGAGACATCCCTGATAACTTGAGGTTTTGAAAGGGCAAAGGCTAATAGTACAAAGACAACGTTCCCCTTCACAGATTACCACCAATCAAATAGTCCCGGCTAAACAACCAATAATAGAGTATAACCAAAGAAAAGAAAAACACCTGCTTGAGACAACACAACAAGGAAACTAATACGTGCAATCTTGGTTAATACTTCATATAAATCAATGACTATCTGATATCCAATATAAGCAGTTCAAAAAGTAAATATTGACGAAGTCAATGTTTGTAAAATGGCAATGATAAATATGTCACTTGTCAATAAATACAAGAATGATATGGCATCCAATATAATCAATCAATATTTAGTCTAACAAATGCCCTCAACTACCATTCAATTGCTTACAAAGTGAAACGTTGCTGCACCAAGATGAAATAACAAAGGGTGACGTCAACAACTTAGGGTTAGTAGGTTAGGGTTAGTGTAGTTAGGGTTTCAATTCAAAAGAGTTTGAGAGTGTTTGGATCAAGGTCTTACTTCAACGTTGAGGCTGGAGATTAGTGCCTTAGGGTTAAATGGAGTAAAAAATGTGAAGGATGCACAGGTTGAAGGAGACAAGATTTTAAAAGGACTGGAGGGAAAAGTTTCAAGGTGCTGCTAAAGCAGGGCCTCAAGGACAGAACCCTAGGGTAGAGAGGCTCACTCCGGTGTTGCAAAAGCAAGGCCTCGTGCTCTCTTCTCCTTCCCGACAAACGGCTAGCTCAAATGAAGCACGAAAACAAGACGAGAGAGATTAAAGAGGGAGAGTGTTGCTGCGGCAAGGCTCTTTCATCAAACCCTAAGGGAAAAACGACCCTAGGTGTAGATAACCTAGGCCTAAGAGGTCTCCCTCTCTTCGATTTCTAAAGGTACACCTAGCACAGGGGAAAGAGAAGCAAGGAGTGTAGCTATGGCTAGGCTCTCTTCTTCTCTTTCAATGGCTAAAGGTTTCTCTATGAGGGGAGATGAGACAACGACCTACTTGTGTGTTTGTCCCCTAGGGTTTTGATTCAGCAATATTTATAAGCAATATGCAATAAATTTAAACTACAACCATTCAATAAGAAGTTTTGCAGAAAAAACACTTACAATTCATGAAAAAATAACCTTGCAAACCCTAGTTGTAACACCTTCCTTCAAGAGAAACACCATAAATGCCAAAAATCTCTTCCTTCAACAAGTGCGCATGACTTAGTTCAGCCAAAAACCCCAGTAGGGCGCTAAAAATAAGACCTCACTATGAGTGAGTAACCATTGATGATCAAAATGAGAGTCAAAACCCTCAATATATAGTGTATCAATGACCTAATTTTACTTTTTAGGTCTTAAAAAGGTCGACAAGGCCATATTGTCAAAATCATACTGTTTTTACATTAAATGCTGAGTAAAAAGCCCTAATCAAGTAAAAATGAGAGTAAAATCCCCTTCAAGGGAGGCGCTAGCCCTTTATAGGACAAATGAGACACCAAGGAGCAAAACGTTAGCCCCCCAGGGGCCTCTCCAACATACCACACGTCCCACTGCTGCCCAGTCTGCCTGCAAAAGCATCCATGAAGTTGGATGACGTCATGGTGAAGTTGGAGATGTCCCAAGCCTTCCAAGGCTGGTGTTCCACTGAAAAGGGGTCATTCCCCGTAGGTCTAGTCCTCCCGGAGTGCCTATGATGGAACATCCTCTTCCTCTTCGGTGCAAAAGCCCTAATCCATCTCCATCATGTCTCTACCCCCTGATGGGGTCTCAACATCCATCTGGTGGGCTCTTCAACCCCATGGAGGTCCGAACTGGTCATCTCCCCATGTGTACCGATCCAAATGGTACTTGTCCGTCGGGCATGGTCCTACACATCAAAAGCTACGCCCTCCATGGGCTCATCAGTCACCAAGATCATAGCAATGTTAATCACATCTCATCATCAATATTATTAAACATATGCATAAAAACCTGAATACATCAATCAATAGCTCAAAGACATTACAAAAACCTGCAATACAAGATTGGAGAAAAAGACAAGACGTCCTATTGGGCTAGTGTCCACAAGAAAAGGAAAGTTTCCAAGAAGATTTTATCCAACCATGTAAGTGAGGTGATGTGGCTAGGGGATGTCCAGACATGTGGGTGCAGTGAGGGCTAAGGATGCATAACATTATCTGTGGGTGCCTTTGTAGAAGGCGAGCTGTACCTGTCATGGATGCATTTTTTCGAAGCCCGTTCTTGCCTTTATTCTTCTTCTTGCTTTATTCTTTTAGTTGCTTTTTCTTCTTCTTTTTATTTTTATTCAAGGGCTAACCAGAGGACACTGCCTTGGCATGGTGACTAGAGCTGACAGTGTTACCCACAAGTACTTTCACAGAGATGAGAAGGCTGGCTCGTGATGAGACCCCCTTTCTCTTGGCCATGCAACCAATGGTCACTGCCCTGGCGTGGTAACCAAATTGTGGCAATGTTTAACTGTTAGGTACCCATGAACCTAATAGGCTGGCTCGTGATGAGACCCCCTATCCTCTGAGTAGGTCCTATTTGTTATTTTTCCAGGTCCCTCTTGTTTCTTGCTGAGAGGCCTTTTATTGCCTTCTCGGAGATCCCTGGGCAAAGCATCTCGAGGTTTCATTTCTAGGCTTTTGTCTTTTACCTGCTGCTTTTACCTTCTGGGCCTTTAGCCCCTTCTTCCCACGAGATAAAGTGCAATCCTACAAATAGGTCAACCCAATGCCTAGACAAGGGGAATGGGATAGATGAGCGAGTGATAAGATGAAATAGTGGTGCTATGATGGCTTTTCAGATATTCCCCCAGTGGCAAACCAAGACCTATGGGCACAGGCTTGTGAGGGCACCCAATCAATTTCCCTAAGCATGGTCATTTAGGCTAATGTAAGATCCGAGCAGTTGTTAGAGATAAAAGGAATCAGATGCATATATTTAAAGGTTTCAATGATCAAAAGTGACACATACCATGATACCTGGACCAATTACCTCATGGAGCAAGAACCTCTTCTGATACAAGACCAAGCCGATGGTGATGGATGTTGCTACTGCTGACAAGACAAAGCTGATGGAAGAAGAAAATGATGGGCCCTCCAGGGCCATGTTTAGGTCAATCCTGCTCTCGGTACTCCATGTCTAGAACCTGTGGGCCTCGAGACATGATCTCCTAGTTATCCCTAAAAAGCTGGGATAACAAGACCTAAAATTCTACTTTCTCGATATGAAGTCCAATGAGGTTGGAACCACTCTCAAACAATCCTGAAACAATTAATGGTAATGTTAAAAATTTAAGTAAAATGATGAAAATGAAAGATAAAGGAGAATGCCATTTTTACTTAAATTTAAATTAAATTTAAGAATTTAATATTACCATTAATTACTAGGGTGCGTGAAATGTTGGACAGATTTAAAATGTTTATTTGTGGTTAATGAGGGTATTTTTTTCCACCTAAGCGACTCACAACCCTCTTGGTCACTGGGACGAAATTGCACAGCAAGAAAAACCTGCAAAAACAATTGCCATTTGCACCAAAACAACTGGGAAACGTTGTCAGTCATACAGTACGACGTTTCCAAATCAGACAACGTCATACGATACAACCGATGATGTTTTCGAGTCGTTTCGCATCTGTTTCGGCGTTTCAACACGTTTTGGGTAGTGGTACATGGTTTGGGGGGCATTTCCTGCAACATAGGTACAAAGGCAAACAAATTGCTTCATAAAAAAGAAGCAAACACCACAATTGCGTTCAAAAGGAGACAAAAAGCTACAAAAGTAGGAATGATAATTTTGCTACATATTGCATCTTGTAGGAAGACTATGTATCTTAACTATGGATGAAACATGTATATGATCCATTTAAACCTAAGTTATAGGAGACATCCCTCAAGGACCATGTGTTTGTATTCTATGTGCTTGACACGTGTCCAAGATGTGTTTGGCATGTGTCCTAAAACAAGACGTCCAAAACATGAGTTAGACATGTGCCCTAGACATGTCACGACATGTTGAACACCAAGGTGCAAGTTCTGAACTGCTTTAGCATCCTTAAAATATGAATTTAGGAGCACCAAAATATTTGGTATATCGGAAATCAAAATGGGCACACACAGAAGTCCCTCAACATTGGATGACTACAAAATGAGAAATTGGAGGAGAATCATTGGGTTCTATATATACTAGCAATGAAATCCACAAGTCCATCAACATTGGATGTGGCTACAAAGAGAAATTAGAAGAGACTCATTGTACTGTACATACTATATCCATGTGCAACCTAGGCCCTTGTGTGCTGAAAGGAAGCTAAACAATATATTGTTTGGTTGTTGCTTTTTCAGATTTGACAATGATGAGAAATTTCAATTAATAAGTGGCTTCAAGCATATAACCATAAACCGGTAAGTTGTAACTAGTTTATAATTTCTAAAAGATCTGGATCTTTATGTCTATATTTCATCTTTGTGTTTGTAATTTGTAATATATATATATATATATATAAAGTTAAATCATGCAATGGGACATAACACAAGAAGATTGGCGGAAAAGGCTTTAGCCATCTCAACATTGTTGATGTTTGTAGCATCGAGTAGGTACTTCCGCACATATCTGCGTGTCTAGATGTGTGGAAGTTGTCCAAAACCTTCAACCTTAGTAATTTAACTCAAGGGACAACACACAACACATCTTGGACAGATCTATTGGAGTTAATGACTCATAGAGAGAGCAAAGTACTTTTGCTCAAGGAGATCTCAACAAAGGGTGAAGAAGGACTTTCACCTAGAGATTTGATCAGTGCAAAGGAGAAGGAAGCAAGCAGTAGCAACAGGTACAACTGTGGATCAGGTTGTACAGAGTTGCGGAGAATCGTTGTATGCGTCGAGCAGGTAGCTGAGGGCGCATACATACGTGCCGGATGGGAGTTTGAGGTGTGTACATATGAGCCTGTTAACTCAATTTTTTGCACTTATGGACAGACCTGGAAATGACTTAAAATCAACTGTTAGCACCCTAAATCAGATCTGAAAATGATGTGTAATGTGCACAAAAAATAGGTTCATTTATAGGAATTTCTACCCTTAATGACATTAACAGAGTCCTCTCCGTTCGGGCTTGTGCATGCCAACCACAGGGGGGTGGCCCTAGGGTTCTTTCCTTGCTGTCTGCCACCTATAAATCTGCAAAATATGACAATATAACAGCAACAAATATGACATAACAACAAGAAGTAAAGAAGATTGTGGCTGAGTTTAAACAACCAATAGTTTAAAAGACATAATTTTAAATATTTTGGTGGAATTCTTAGTTCTTTAGCTTCAGAAATCAGCAAATAAAATGTGCAGAAAGCAATACCAATCAGTAGAAAATTGCCCAAATGATATGCTAGAAACTTCTGAAAATAAGCAGTTCACAACCCAATACACCAACACAAGAGAAGGCCTGGTACAAGCACGTCAAACTTTATTTCTGCAAGTGTTAAGAGTCTGATTGCGCCAAGGAAATAGGTACAAAAATTGTTGTAGTAGTGTCCTTGCATACAAACAGAAATCTAGAAGGATAGAGGAGAAAAGAGAAATCTGAAGTCTTGAGCTGCTGAAGTAGAATGTCCAACCCTTGTACAATGAAATGCACTTGATTATATAGATAAATGAGTCAAGAGGGGGACACCTTGGGTTAGGTAGAGGTGTTGAAAAACTGATGCATGTAGGTAAATTTAAAAATTTACAACATACAACCAACATACCAATACATCTTGCGTATATCAGGATTATTGAAAGTGAGACAATCATAGAGAGAACACAAGTATACCCTGGGAAACCCTCTCAGGGTAGAAAACCCAGCCAAAACTTCTCTTTAGATTCTTCAACAAAGTACAAAACCAATACGAGACTTTAGAGTAACTAGCTAGGACTCAGAGGGCTGAAACAATACCTTTGTTTCAGCACTTGCAAACTTCACAAATAGCTGAACTAACACTTATAGTAACAACTTGACAAACTCACCAAAAGATAACTGACTTTCCTTCTTGCTATAGCAGAGTTATGGCAGCTTTAACATAGTATTTGTAGCAGCCTTATATCAAGAAGGAACAACAGAAGACTTCAACAAGAATAGACTGCTAGTATCAACAGTATACTTCAACAACTAGCTGCCATATACCAGCAGAAGACTCCAACAATTAGCAGCCATATACCAACAGAAAATTCCAGTAGATATCAGTCATATACCAGCAGAAAATACTTCAGCAAATAGATGCCTTGCCTCAACAGAAGACTCCAGCAAAACAAATGTATGTAAATGGTAAGTGATTGCCCCTTTTTATAGGTTGGTTTGGCTGCCCTAAGCAGCCCCCTAAGAATGTATGACAGTTGTATAAAAACTGTCATACCTGCCCTCCTTTGGCTGCCAAGAGTCACCTCCTAAAGTTCCCAAGAGCCACCTCCTAATGCTCCCAAAGGTCACTTCCTTTGTCTCTTCTAGAGGCTTCCCTAAATTGCTGTCTTAGGATTGTATGGCAGATGTTATACAACTGTCATACCACCACCCTAAGCAACCCCCCTAAGATGGCCACTCCAACCATCCTAAGCAACTCTCTTAAGCAGCCTCCCTAAGCTATAACCACTACAACCTTTCTAAGTAGCCCTCTTAGAGGTGCTATGAGGTTGACACATGGCATCTGGTTGTCTTGGCATAAGGTTGACACTTGTCATATGTTTGATGCTTGACATAAAGTTAACAGTATATCAAAACTTTATTTACATGTGTTAAATTTACATGCAGCACAATTTTAAAAAGAGACTGTTGTTTCTCACTTACCCTAAAAATCTAACAACATGGTTAGTTACAATAGGGAAAATAACTATAATTCAACAAGAGGAAGGTGGATGCTCCCTTGAATTGTGGAGTAAGTGGAGTGTGAAGGGGAGAGGATCTAGGGATGAGTGAAGTTAGGGAGTGATTTGTGGAGGTGGTTGAGGAAATTTAGGTCCCTTGATTAGTGGGACGTCCTCTTAGAAAGTGGGATGAATGGAGAGAAAGGGGGAAATGGGAGAGAAGTTAGGGAGAGATTTGTGGAGGTGGTTGAGGAAATTTAGGCCCCTTGATTAGTGGGACACCCCCTTAGAAAGTGGGAAAAGAAAGAAAAGAAAAGAAAATGATTTTAATGTCCACGAGGCTAACAATAGCCTATGGGACAGACCGCCTCACACACTGATTTCTGCAGTTCAGCCCTTTTCTTGTTCAACTTGATGATGAGCTCCCCCAATTTCTCCACTATCCCCTCGCTGAATAAGTTATTCCAAGAGCTAGTTGTCAAGATATTTATATAGTTGTCCCTACTGTCTTTGAAAGCTTCACACTCTAAAATGAAATGTTTTTCTGTTTCCACTTTTTCGGAGGTGCAAAACACACACACCCTTTCTTCCCAAGCTTCTTTTGGTCTTTTCCAACGCCCAGTTTCACAACGGAGCTGATGGGAATTGGTTCTTATTTGTGCAATAAGCATTTTGGCTCTCCAAGATATATTGGCCCCAGTGTACGCTTTTTGATGATGATTGTATGTGGGATTAAACTCTTCAATATAATACTCTTTCTTTCTCCCGAGCCCTTTATCCCAAGTTCGTTTGTCGAACCTATCAATAACAAAAGCCTTTATCTCTTTACTATTCGTAGGGCACTTGTTCAAGTGGATATCCCATTTACTAAGCCATTTAATATTTTGCCTCATCCACGTCTTCTTTCTTTTGCACAATATGTCATTGAAGACGACCTTAGGTCACCGACTGTCTTCCATTTGCTCAATTTTTTTTAGATATCTTATGAGATGCACCATAGCAATTGCTTCAATAGGAGCAACCCCCATTTCACTCAGCATGATATCATAAGGGATTGAACTTTTAATTTTAAATTTGTTTGTGATCAAGCGTTTTTGAATCTTCTCAATTTGTTTCCATTGTAAGTCAGATGTGCTGCTGGCCCACAGTTCACAACCATATAGAACCACTGGGATCACTAAAAGTCCAAAGAGAGTTTGCATAGTCTTCCAATCCCATAGCTTTGCTTCTCTGCATCTATTTTGAAAAGCATAGAACGCTTTCCAACCTCCCAAAGTTCTTTTCTTTCTGCAACCTTCCCAACTTGTTGAAGTCAATTCCAAGGTATTTGTAATCTGCCACTTCTTCAAGAGTGTTGCCTTTAAAGTAGAACTTATGTTGCTTATGTGTTCTTTTGCTAGAAAAAAATACCACGTTCGTCTTGCTAGTATTGACTTGCATTCCCACTGTACTACAAAAGCGCTCAAGGGAAATTAGGTGTTCTTGCAACCCATGAGCAGATTTAACAATCAGAATAAGGTCATCTGCATACAAAAGAAGTTTTATCGCAAAATCACCCAAAAGATCCCCATCACCCTCCTGTGAGTTTAACCACTCTTCAAGTTTGTCAATATATAAGCCAAAGAGGGTAGGGGACAATGGGCACCCTTGCTTGACCCCAATATCGCTCCTAAAACTTTCGGAGATACTAGCTGACGTTCTGATTTTGACTTTAACCTTCTCATATAGCCTATGGACGGTTGCTCTAATATGTATAGGAACCCCAAGTTCCTCCATTCTATGCCAAAGCTTATCTCTAGAGACCGTGTCAAAAGCTTTTTTGAAATCGACAAAGCAACAGAAGGCTTTCTCTTTTTTTTCCCACACTTTTTCAATGATGTACCATATAGTTATACCGTGATCAATCATTGAGTGTTTAGGTCTGAAACCTGCTTTCCCTTTGGCACACTTATCCCATTCTTCTGCCCACTTGATGATTCTGTTTTCTAGCATACTTCCAAATAACTTCGCAAACAAGGGGTTTATCATTATGGTCCTATAGTTGCTCAAGGGCTTCATCAAATATTACAAGGCATCTTCAAGGGAGGTGCATTCTACAAGTGGGCAAAGGAAAAGTCAAGGGCTAAAGCAAGGCAAAGAAAGTGGAAGAGGCGCACCCAGGCAAAGGGCGCACTCTTATAACGCTAGTAGGCACAAAGAAATTAAGAACTCCAAAGCATCTCAAGAGGAGTTGCTATTGTATCAGGTTCTTTAGTTGTATTTCTTTGTAGTAGCTCTTACTTTGAGATCTCCATATATATATAGCATATTTCTCTTACTCATTTTCTCCATGGGGATTTTTCTAGGGTCATGTTGACCAAAAACTACATGTGTACATTTGTCATATTTGCTTAGTATTTTCAGTGGTAGGTTGTTAAAGATTCTAAGAGGGGTATTTGATGTTTTGAGTTATATGCATGTGCTAATATTTATGGCAGCTTAAACCATACATTTAACCCATGCAAGAGAGTCTCAAATGGGCATCAAATCACATGACTAAAGACAGTTTTTCAGGGTAGAAATATCAGACTTAGTGGCTGTCCCAAAACAGTGAGTAAAACAGTTTGGTAAACCTTGAAAATAGTGCCCAACAGCAGGCTAAAGACAGATCTCTGTTGGCAGCATTTGGTGCCTCGAAAATCTTCAGCGTGCAAAAAGTAACTTATAAAATAATAATAAAGTTTTATTTATAGTGATTCACTTTTATAGTTTAAGGGAAATGCATTTTACAATAAAATTATGTGACAACTTAAGGTTGCATGAACTTTTTTCAAAAATTAACTTAATAAAAAGGACTTGAATTCATGACCACCTAAGTCACCGGACATGTGGACACGGGACACAGAGGACATGGAAATACGAGTATCCGACACCGGCACGACAACCCCTGGAAACAGGACACAGAGGATATGCTTATATTATATATTTAAAAAAATTATATATATGAATTTTTTTTTAAATTACACATACAAAAATAAAATAGAGATAAAGATTCATATTTTGTTAGAAACTAGAAGATTTACATGATACAAAATATGTAACATACTACATTGTAACATCAATGATGATCAAATGACAAACACTGAACACACAAGAAATTAGAATCATAAGCTGTAGCATTCTCAATCTCATTAAGTCATCAAAATCAAAATGTATTACAATGTAGATAGATATTGAGTTAGAGTCACTGATACTATAGGTGGGAATGCCAATGACAAATACAAAATAGCCATAGGGTAGATACTAGAACCGTAGATGGGAGAATCTCATAGCTCATGAGTCATGACTATCAGTAGTCCTCCATGTCATAATCATAAAGATTGGCATCACTAGCACTGCTCTCTCCTCCATCCTCCTCCTCCTCCCCTAT
>CBVK0104072304.1:0-11672 GCA_900067695.1 Picea abies
TATGGTGAATGGTTTATGGTTTATTCTTGGTTATTTATAAAGTATATTTGTAGATCTGGTATAGGTACTTAACATAATATATTAACACTTTAGCAATTGCAATGAAAGGACTCATTGAGTCAACAATAGAGAGTTTTACCCAACATTCATCACAATGAAACAAACTCTTTTTTTTTTGTTTAAACTTTGATGAGATTTATGTTATCTGTAATCAAATCAATATAATCACTAAACTAAAGGAATGAAGGGAAAAGAATAAAACAATGATCAATCCACACACACACTTAGCATAAAAAAATTATATTAAACTCAAACACTCTAAGTTTAGAATATTGAATCATATAACCCTGTATTTCAAAGTTACTAAAGTTATTTGCAATTATGATAGAGAACATTATATGACTATCAATTGAAACTGCAATGCAAATGTTCAAAGTATGCTTGGGTAATTATTCAATAAAACTCAAACGTTGTTTATAGAATGAGTTCATAAACCAAAGAAAAATTACATGGAAAGGGAGTTATGCTTCTGGTATGTTTGGATAATGAAATCAAAATGATTACAAGTTTGTAACGATGGTGAAATTCCCATTGAAAAGAGAGCTATTAATAAGTTGTTACAATGAACATGATTAGAGCATAAGCATTCAAAAAATTAATTACATTAACTGGAAAAAAAATAGAGGAAATATACAAATCACACTTACAAATCTACACTAATGATACAGGGCAACATTAGCCATCTTGGCAGGCCCTTCCCAATTGGCGTCATGTTGCTAAGAAGACTACATAATTAAAGCAATTAGAACCATGAATTGAACTCTCAAAACACCAACATTATATTAATCAAACTCAAAGATACATGTTGATACAATAGCTATCGATCTCACAATCTGAATGCTATAGATCTATTTCATAATATCATGCTTACATTATGTTTCTCAAATGTGGGTTTAAACACAAACATTGTTTTCCTGGCAATGGGTAGTCAGAAAACAACTATATCTCATGCTCCACTTCCCTCTTAGGTGGAAACCCTTTAGAATCTTGAAACAATTCTTTATATGCTTGAAAAAAATCCTCTAAATGACATTTATTCTCTTTATTACATCACTCCAAATATGCCTTTACTTTTATTCATTCATCACTTCGTTGATTATCTATTAAGAAAAGTAATACAAACTTATTACTAGAACTGATCATTTTCTTGGCTTCGTTAACACTTACCAAACATATCTTGGATTTACCTTTATGTGCATTGATGATGGAATACTTCACATCCTTGATCAAGTAGTATTGTTTTTCTACCCTCATGAACATTGCATCACTCATATACACGTAGGGGCTTCCAAAAAATACACTACATACATTGAATGGCACTACATGTGCCTTCACTTCATCCATATAGTTTTCACTTATAACAAATTTGATCTTACACTATTTAGTGACCTTAAGCTATACATTCTTATTTACACATCTCAATGGATATGGATTAGGATGATCATGAACTTCCATTCCAATCTTGCTAACCAAATATTTTTCTATGAGGTTGGCATGTGAACCAGAATCGTATAGAGCATCCACCTTTGTCTTCTTGACCTGGATCTTAATATGGAAAAGTTTAGCCATCTCCTTCCATTCCTTGTGATGAAAGCTACTTAGTTTCACCTCCTTATGAATTGTAGTGCAAACAATATTTTCATTTACACTTGATTTTATCTCTACTTGGTTGTTTGAATCCATGATTAGTAGGTTCTTCTTCCCTCCCTTGCCAATAAATAGTTGCACGATCCATTGGGGGTTGGAAAAAAGTAGACATCAAGTTAAAATGCATCTCATAGGGAGAAATACGATTTGTGGGTGAGTGGAAATCATCCAACAAGAAAAAAAAACATTCTATGGGAATATTTAGTCACTCAGCAATGGAGAAAAACACCAAGGGACAAAGTAAAACGCCCAAAAAGACATAAATTCACCTAGGTAGAAGTAAATTTTCCCAGTGAGATATAAATTTTCCCAACAACTAAAAACTCGACCCAAAGGAAGTTAATTTATGTTGTGGCATTTACTTTCAACAACCAGAGAAAACATCCAAGCACTAGCCATTAACAACAGGATAAAACTCACCATTGACACACATATTTTACATTAGAAAACAAACATTTAATGGGAATTTCATTAATCTCATAAGATAAATATAGAGGGGTGAAATATACACATATGTGTTTTGTTACTCATGGACAAAAATTAAATTGTAGATGGCCATGGCTCAGAAGCACCTTCACTCAACATGGACATGCTCTTTAAATCCTTTGTCCATCAATCTTCAAGAAGGTTGCACTCTTCGAGCTCTCATTTATGTTATTATCTTCCCCATTTCTCCTTGCTTCCCCCTTCTTCACTACAACGTTCATTTTTAATAGGCTCCCTCTGGAAGGCCTATAGAGTTTCTGAGATACCTACATAGAAGATCTATCTAACAATGAAATATAAACAACTTACAATGGTGGATGAAGAGAGAAGACAAAAATTGGAGAAAAGAATGAAATAAATTATATTATCTGAGTAAGATAATGTTACAATAAAAATGATATATTATGTATGACACAACCAAATTTCCATAGTATCCAAGACAATGTGCATTAGGAGTGTTCTAGAGATATGTCACATGCATTGGCATTCACTGGAGACAACTTCCACTTATTCCTAGTTAATCGGCCATGCAATCATCAATTAACTAGCTAAAGTGGAGTGAAATGAGGAGGCGATCACTCACACATGTAGAATGCACTTTACTGGTAATGATCCCAATGCAAGTGTGCATTCATGGTGATGATCCTAAGGTTAGCATGCAACACTTTGTGATAAATCCAAGGTTTACATGTAACACTTCACTCAACCAATCTAACTAAAAGGTAATTGAAGATTGGTTGGAGGGTATGTGGCACCCTTGTCTAGGGGAGAATATCCTCAATGAGGGGGGAATATATCATACTAAGGGACCCTCAACATAGCCAAATAAACTTAGGAAAATAAAATGAAAGGAAAACCCTAGGTGTGTAATATCTCCAACACCCCTCTGAACACTACTAGGGAGTATATATAATGAATGGGTCCTAGAAACAGAGGCCATGTTATGTACCCATGAAAATACAAATAATGAACATTGAAATAAAGTGAGTAAAGAGGGAAATATCCCCCCTCAAAGTACAATGTATCGAAATAAGAGAAAGACAGTTACTAGGCAATTGGGTCCTTCACTCCAAGACGATTGCACAAACTATAGATTTTTTTCTCGGTGAAAGTATTGGTGAAGATGTCAGCAGACTTCTCGGCAAAAGGGAAATAATGCAAATTGATAACAATTCCATGAACCAACTCGTCGATAAAATTCATATCAATCTCGATATTTTTTTTCTATTGTCTTTGTACTAGATCTCAACAGAATTTGAGTGTAATCTGGTTGTCACACCAAATCACAACCGAACAGTGGAACTGAATGCCAAGCTAGGTGAGTAAGATTTTTAGCCATAGTTCCTAAATGGTGATGTTGATTTCTCCCTTGTACTTGGCCTCTACTGAATATAGAGAAATAATTGAATTATTTTTTCTTTACCAATAGATTGGGTCAAATACCAAACTCAACATTTACCCAGAGGTGGACTTGCAATCGGTGCCATCGCCAGCCCAATCAGAATATGTGAATCCTATGAGATCCAACTTGCATCCTATTACATAGTGGATCCCATAACTTATGGATCCCTGAATTTATTTGAGGATGCACTTGGAAGCCTTCAATTGTAACTCATGTGGCTCTTGCATGTACCTAGAGACTACCCATATTGCATATCATAGATCTGGTCGAGTGCGGGTGAGATACAAAAGGCTCCCCACAAGTTGTCAATACAAGGTGTTTTCCACCACTAGTGTATCCCAGATAAGAAGGATGTAGGTGCAGACTTGTAGTCTATCATGTGAAATCTCTCCATGAGATCTCGAGCATACTTAGCTTGAGATAGCTTGATGTCTGAAGCATCCTGGTTAATCTAGAGACTAGGAAATAAATGGAGTGGACCCATGTACATCATCGAAAATATGTCATAAAGAATTCCCTTGACCGCAACAATCGTTGAAACCGAGTTGTCGGTGATCAAAATATCATCCACATACATGACTAGGATTAGAAATAAGTTAGTGGTCCTTAGCATGTAGACATTGGGATCGTATTTTCATCTAAAAAAATTATTGTAGAGAAATTAGGAGTCCATCTTTGTGTACCATTCTCTAAGCGCCTACTTGAGGCCATAGAGAGACTTTTTGAGTCGGCACACTAAAGATGAATTTTGTATGAGAAGAGAAGACAAAAAATGGAGGAAAGAATGAAAGAATTTCTATTAACCGAATGAGAGAAATGATACAATACAAGTGATATACCATGTATCACACAACTAACTCACCATAGTATTCAACTAATTCACATTAGGAGTGTTCTAGAGATATATGACACACACTAGTAGTCAATGGAGTCAACTGCCACCTAGTCCTAGTTAACTGGCCACATGGTTGTCAATTAATTATCCAAAATGGAGTGAAATGAGGAGGAGATCACTCACACATGTGGAATGTTCCTTACTGGTGATGATACAAATGAAAGTGCACATTACTGGTGATGATATCGAGATTAGCATGCACCACTTGGTGATAAAACCAATGTTGACATGCAACACTTCACTCAACTAGTCTAATTGAACGATAATCAAGAATCGACTGGAGGGTATGTGGCATCGTTGTCTAGGGGAGAATATTCTCAATGATGGGAGAATATCTCAAACTAAGGGACCCTCAACATAGCCAAATAAACTTAGGAAAATAAAATAAAAAATAAAATCATAGGTGTGTGTAATATCTTCAACACCCCTCACTAAACACTACTAGGGAGTATACATAATGAATGGGTCCCGACAATAGAGGCCATGTTAGGTACCCATGAATAATGCAACAAATGACAATGAAACAAAGTGAGAAATGAGGGAAAACCTCAAGGGAACCCCCCCCCTCAAATACAATGTATCAAAGGAAGAGAAAGACAGTTTCTAGGTAACTGTGTCCTTCACTCCAAGACGATCGTGAAAACTATGAAAATTGTGCTCAGTGAAAGTATCATTGAAGATGTTGGTAGTCTTCTCAGAGGAAGGGAAGTACCGCAAATCGATGAACCTGTCATGAACCAACTCCCTGATAAAGTGAATATGTATCTCGATATGTTGTGTCCATTGTCTCTGTATTGGATCTCAAAATAATTTGAGTGTACTCTGGTTGTCACACTAGATCACAGTCGGATGATGGAACTGGATGTCGATCTTGGTGAGGAAGTTCTAAAGCCACAATTTCTAGATGGTGATGTTGATTTCTCCCCTATTCTTGGCTTCTGTGGAAGATAAATAAATAACTGACTTCTTTTTACTTGACCAACAGATTGAGTTGGATCCAAAACTCAACATGTACCCAGAGGTGGACTTGCAGAGTAAGAATCAATGAAGCCTATGAGATCCAACTTGCAACCTGCTGCATAGTTGATCCCATAATTGATGGTTCCCTGATTTTATATAAGGATTCACTTGGAATCCTTTAAATGTAACTCATGTGGCTCCTGCATGTACCTGGATACTACCCCTACTACATATGATATATCTGGTTAGTTTTGGGTGAGATACAAAAGGATCCCCACAAGCTGTCGATACAAGACGTTGTCCACCATTGGTGTATCCCGACCATCCTCAAGTCTAACCCTAGATAATAAAGGTGTAGGTGTATACTTGTAGTCTATCATGTGGAATCTCTCCATGAGATATCAATCATACTTAGCCTAAGAAAGATTGATGCCCGAAGCATCATGGCTGATCTTGAGACTAAGAAAGAAATAGAGTGGACCCATGTCTGTTATTGAAAACCAGTCATGAAGAGTTCTCTTGATTGAGGAAATCCATGAAACCGAGTTGTCGGTGATCATAATATTTTCCACATATAAGATTAGCATCATAAGTGAGTCAATGGTCCTCAACTTGTAGACATTTGGATCATATTTTCATTTGAAAAAATTCTTGGAGAGAAAGAAAGATTCCATCTTTGCATACCATGCTATAGGATCTAACTTGAAGCCATAGAGAGACTTTTTGAGTCGGCACACTAAAGATGAATTTTGTATGAATCCATGTGGTTTCTCCATATAAATATCCTCTGATATATCCCCATTAATAAAATCATTCTTCATTTCCATATCATGTACTTCCCATCCCCTGACTACTCCAATGGCAAGGGAAAACCTGATAGAATCCAACTTTGCTATTGGAAAAAATGTCTCATCATAGTCGATCCCGTGGATATGTTGAAATCCCTTGGAAAAAAATATTGCCTTATGTCTTCTCACCTATCCTACCATTGCATTTTTGTTCCTATAGACCCATATGCATATGAAAATATTCCCATATAAAGGAATCGAAACCAGATCCTAAGTCTGGTTCTTAAGGAAAGAGTTGTACTCATCCTACATGGCTTCTTCCCAGAAGGGGCTCCCTACAGCCTCTATGTACATTTGTGGGTCTGAAGACTGAACCATATAATAGTGCAAAGGAATCATGGTTTCAGTGGCATTGAACACATGATGAGGATACTCAAAATGAGATCTGGTCCTCATCAGATCCGCTAGATTCCCAACAAGGTCTCTTGAATCCTGAAGTGTAGATTGTGCCCACTTGAGCATCTGTTATGGCTCCTCATATTCATGTACTGATTTTGCATCTGAATGTTATGTCTGTGCATTTGTATCCTCTAAAACCTTTGACTTTGTATCAAAACTTAGATCTATGGTGTGATCTAAATGTGTGGACTCATCATCCTCAACTGGTGGAAGTACAAAATCCTCTACATGTGGCTGGTGTGGAGCATGCGCGAGACTTTCCTCAAACTATAAATTGTGCTCAATGATGATTTGTTCCATAGAGGTATCAATTAATTTGTATCCCTTCACACCATTGGGATAACCAACAAAGATGTATGGGTGGCTCTGTGGATCTAATGCTTTCCTCTTCTCAGATGGAACACGGGCCCATGTGCTTGATCCAAATATATGGAAGTGGGTGAATTCTAGTTTTTAACCACTCCAAGCCTCAAAAGGAGTCATGCACTTAACATATCTATGAGGATATTTGTTTAGAATGTGATTGGACCAGTTAAGTGCCTTAGCCCAAATCTTGGGAGGAAGTGCCTTTGCATGTAGCATGCAACTGGACATCTCTTTGAGAGATCTGTTTTTCTACTCAGCAACCCCATTCTACTACAGAGTATATGGTATTGTGTGTTGCAACTATATCCCATCCTCAAGACAAATATTTTGAACATATATGTTTACATACTCCCCCCCATTATCTGTACGGAGGGATTTGATATTTCACCTTGATTGATTCTCAACAAGTTCTTTGAAATCTTTGAGATGCTCAAAGACCTCAGACTTATGTCTGAGAAAACACATCTGAGTACAACGTGAGTAATCATCCAAAAACATAAGCATGTACCTTGCCTTTTTTATGGATGGATGCGGGGATGGACCCATGAGATCACTGTGAATCGGATCCAGTAGAGAGGAGGCCTTGTGAGCCTTCTCCTTCTCAAAATTCTCTTGAGCATGATTTCCAAGGACACATGCTTCACAAATCCCTTCGGAAAAGTGGATAGCAAGTAACCTAGTGACCATCCCCTTCTTGTTAAGTTGTTGCATGTACCTGAAGTTCAGGTGACCAAATCTCTCATGCCATAATCTACTAATGTCATCAACATGTGTAAGTAGTATAGAGGAATGAAGTTCAATAAATTTATTGACAATATATAACCGAGATTGATGATTTCCCTCCCTAACAACAATATTGGAGTTGTCCCACATGTCGAATATGGACACAGAGTCTGGTGTGAACTCCACCTTTTTTCCTGAGCCTGAGTGTGTAATATGATACACCAAGAGAAGATTCACATAAACTTGAGTAACATGCAGAACATTCTAAAATATTCCATTATTTAGTTCCACTCTCCCTTTTCCGGTGACCTCGACTGGAGACTCATCCCCCATGAGGATAAGAGGCCCCGTGCATGCAATTACAAAATATAGAATATCCTTTGTGGTTTCCATATGATGGGAAGCGCCTAAATCTTCAATCCATGCATCAAGAGAAGAATGAATACCTACTAATGCATGAGTATTACCTTTCTTATGGGCTTAATCTTCTGACTTATTCTTGGTAGCCTAAGGAATGAAGTCTATGAGATTGTTCTTCTGAATTATTTTTTCCATAAGATCTAGTTGCTTCTTCATGCATGCAAATTCTGGATGGTTCTCATGATTGCAGTAACCACACTTCTTCCCTTGCTTTATTTTTCCACCTTTGGAACTTAAGGAATCATTGAAGGGTTTGGAGTACCCTTCCTTATTTGGCTCTGCATGCACCTTTCTTTTCCTTTTCCTTGGTTTGGATTTAGGATTTTGAGAGCTGCTACCATCATGCACAGCAAGTGCATGTGCCTTGGGGCCCTTGATTATGCCCATATGAATGAGCTTATATTTCTCTTGTGTCAAAGCCTCAATGAACTGTGACCACGGTAAATGTGTGTATAATTGTACTATTGGATGATTATGCATGTTTGTATTATGTTAATTCTTGTCCTTAATGTGAATGGATTCTTATCTATGTTGATATTGTTGATAATCTAATGCACATCATCCATAATTGTATGCTTAGCCACTAAATAGCATGAATGTAACCTTATATGCCTCTACAACAAAGTAATGAGTTTAGATTACTTAGGATCTAGTGTGTGAGAGGGTCATGTAGGTATAACAGAGCTTGTGTCCCTTCTTTCCTTCACTGCTACAGAACCTTGGTTCCTGTAGTGCCCATAAAGATACCTCGGGTGAGACTTCACTTGATTGTAGGTGATGCTAAAAGGGACAATGTCTATAGGGATTTGTTGGACTAAGTAACTTGAACCCAGGGTCTTGAACCTACCTGTGCACACCAACAAACGGTTGCATTGCAAGGACCTAGAATCTAGAAGTGAGGTAATGTTTTGGAGACCAGCGAGGAAGGAGATAACCAAGTGGATGGAACAAAAGGAAGAAGAATTTTCTCAGAAGGAGAATAAAAACCCTCGGTTTAAGAATATTCAAAGGTATGTGTACACAGAATTGCATGAGATATTTTTCAGTGAATTTCCCAATATTTTAGTGGAATGGCTGGAAATATTTGTAGAAAATATTGATAGACATAGACTAGCGGCACCAAAGAATTGGACTCCTACACTAGTGGAACAAGTGAATTTAGTGGAAAACAGAACTTCACACGTAGTTGACTTTTCGATGGATAGTATATTAGGAGTTTATGTAACATAATTTGTCATAGACTATCCTCAGGCTTACAGCATTGTAGAAAGAGACTTCTTTAAAGGTCCATGAGGAAGATTCATAAATTCGTTAGCTACTTGGATAAAAATGTTGCGATGTGATAAAGAAGTGATGATGATGGAGTCATATAGATAAATAAATTTACACACAAAAGGGACTGGGGTTTGATGACCTGGAGTTGATCTGAGGATAGGAAAAATGGATAGAGGAAAGGAAGGATGAGAATGAAAGAGGAAGAGGAAGGGATATCAGAAGGAGAAGACGAATTTTGAGTCCTATGCAGTGGAAGAAGGTACAAGAAGTTGAGAAGTGTGGTTGGAGAGAGAGAGAAGCACAGTGAGTACCTAGAAGATCATGCAGAAATAGATATCATAGAAGTACAGTAGATAGAGGAAGAAGAGGAATATATACAATTCAATCCAGTTATAGAAGAACCAGTAAGTCCTCTATGAGCTTAGTCTTGGGTTGAAACCACAACCTCGTGGGCATCGCCTGAATCTGATACAACGTTCGAAGACCTTTCTAGATCACTTGTAGTTAGTAAAGGAAGCCAGAGTAGCAGTAACCAGAGAAATAGTAGCAGTACAGTTAATCAGAATCCACCAATATCACCAGGAAGGGGTCCTACACACAGCAACATGGCAGGAGTAGATAATACATTAAGATTACTAGAATTTAAAGGAATTGGATCAGAAGACCTAGAACATAATTTTCTCATATGTGAAACCATATGGAATGAAAATAATGTCCATGATGATGGCGCAAACATCATGCAGTTGGAAACAACCTTTAGAGGATGCACGCTAGTTTGGTACATGAAGCTCCAAAGTACCACAATACTAGGCCAGACAAGGACATTGGTAGAGATTATACAAGCATTATTGAAAGATTTAAAGAAACCAAAGTCTGAGTCATAATACATTATTGAGCTCAAGGAGATAAAAAAAGTACATACTGAGTCAGTATGGGAGTTCGATCAGATGTTCAAAGATGTGATGGGGAGGTTAACACTTCAAATACTTGATCATCAACATAAAGAGTGGTTCATTGCAGGCTTGTTACCTCACATCTGTAGTCCTTAAATGCAGCAAAAGGTTACATCGCATTTTGGTCGCAATACATTACTGAGCTCAAGGAGATAAAACAAGTACAGAATAAGTCAGTATGGGAGGTCGATCAGAGGTTCAAAGATGTAATGGGGAGGTTAACATTTCAAATACTGGATCAAAAAAATAGAGAGTGGTTCATTGCAAGCTTGTTACCTCACATCTGTAGTACTTTAATATAGCAAAAGGTTACATCGCAATCTAAGGTGTTGTAAACTGATATGAAATTGGAAGCCTCTCTAGTCGAAGACAACAGCAGAATGGAACAGATACAAAACCAACTAGTTGCATTAACAATTCAATTGGCTGAAATCACAAAGTGGAAAGAGAAACGGGAACAGGTCTGGTGCACCAAATGCAGGACTGAAGGTCACCAAAAAGATGAATGTCCAGCCTTTGCATATTACTTAGCATCCAAAGCACCAAACCCACTACCAATAGGAGGATATTGTGAGATATGCAAGAAATGGGAACACAACCCCCATGAGTGTCAGTTACTATGAAAATATCAGAGTACCCCAAGAAGCTTATTCTGTAGATATTGAAAATCAGTGGGACATGAATACAAGGATTGTCGTGCATTTGATTCAATTAGGGAGTGCATGATAGGCATGTACAATATTTAGGAGGACAATGTTGTGACAAAAGGAGGAGGGAAATATAACAATCAAAGAGGATTTAACCAGGGAAACCGAGGAGGATTCGGTAGGGGTCATGGCCGAACAAACTTTGGGAAAGGAGGAAGAGGCCCCATAATATGCTATAATTGAAACCAACCAAGACACTTAGCACAGGATTGCCAAAATCCCTGCAACATGCACTTACTACCGGGCATTAGAACATGCAACAGAGGACGACCCACAATTGCTGACAAAATGGCAGGCCAGAGAGAATCAAAACTAGAACCCGAACATTCAAAGGATATCCACTGAAATATGGGACGATGGACCCAAAATAGTGATTTTTACACACAGAGGAACCAAAATAGGGATGGATGCAACCAGCAAAAGGAAACTGGTTGAGCAATGGGTAAAGAAATCAGAAACACCTATACGAGCATTTGACCCACAGGAAGAGAAGGAGACCTATGAACAAGAAAGGAGAGAACTCTTATGATA
>CBVK0104072341.1:0-10953 GCA_900067695.1 Picea abies
CGTGGAAACCCAATGCGGGAGAAAACCACATAATGATTTTCTTATATGTCTTTCATAATTACATTCAAGGAAGCACTAACTTCCAATTCTTTGGCTCCAACTAGGAGGCTCAAACCCCATGTGTTCTCTGAATCCAACTAGAAGGTGGCTACAAGCACCCAATTATTTGGCTCTAACCAGAAGGAGGCTCCAACCCCCTAATTCTTCCAACCTAAAGGAATCTCCAACTCCCTGGTTCTTCGGCTCCAATCGGAAGGTGGCTCAAACCACCTATCCTTCCCTCGTCCTACCTCCCTCAAATATAAATTCCAAATATAGACAACCTATCACTGTCACTGAATTAATCGATGTCACTGTCAACCTGTCACTGTTAAGATGTACCAACAACTTGTAACGACCTATACCAAACAACTTGTACCAACAACCTGTACTAACAACCTATGCCAATAACCTGTCACAATAATCTCATCAACCAATCATGTACATCAATAACTAACACAACATGTACTGTCACAAGTGCATTGACCATACACATCATAACACCTCATAACCATCACCAAGATCAATATGTGCTTCTAATAATATACCAAGATCTTTATGCCACATCAACCATAAACTATGTGCCAACAATAATACTAGAAAGTTCCTCTAACAATGCACCAAATGTTTACCAATCATGTATCAACAACACGTCAACTATGACTCATCAAGATGTACCAACATCATCAACTATACACCTCATGTATCTGACAACTCATCAACTACATGCCTCAAACATGTACCCAACATGTACCTCAACCATATAATAAATAAATACACAAAGATATCCACCAAAACGCCTCTATAAATACATCACACTATCCATAAACCAAATACCATAAACCATTACATCAAACCACGTGCCAAAACCTCCTTGTTATGTAGTCTCAAGCATGTACCATGTCATGATCAAATGTAACCTTAAAAACATACATGTAACTTTGTAACCGACTTGGTGTATGTGTTCACAAACCTGCAAACCTTCCTCAACTTCAACAACAAGATAATAACATTTTCATCAAACTTTACCTAAGTCTCACATGACTAGTTTTTTGGATTAGTGAACAACCCTAATTTGCAACAAACATAAATCTGTACCTGAAATGAATAAAGGTCTAAAAATAATACCAAATATTCTTCATTTTCTTCTTGTTGGAACCTCCTATAAAAGGAGTTATAGCAAAAATTCCAGACCTTGTTGAATTATGGATTATTCTAGAGAGTGAACTTGTACGACATGCCACATGATCAATATTTGATATGTTATTCTGAAACTTGCAAAAAAAAAAATATGGCCTGTACTATTTCGATTAAAATTGGTCTCACATCATGTGGATTTTCTATGAATAATTTATGACCGTTTTACCTGAAACACTTGTTTAAAACTAGTTCAAGACTAACCAAAAACCCTATATTCCATAGCGTGTATCTCTCAAAATACAACGATCCATAAGCTAAAATTTCTACCACAGGTACCTTGATATGTTGTTTCATTATCCTCCAAGTCTCACTATTTGAATCATTCTAGAAAAAAAATTATTGCGAAACGGGTGATATGACCTGTAAATAACATACCTTAGAACACATCATTAAAATAGTTCATCCTCCCTTGGATTTTCAGCCTTCTTTACTTCACCTTCCCTCTGAAATTTGCGTCAGATCTCCTTGGTTTCCTCATTCATTTATAGATATTCAATATAATCAATATGTGATAATAAGAGACCCTTGATCTCTTATTTATACTCTCCAAGAAACTTCCTCTAGAGGTTATCTTCTAATTGTTTTAACCAACTTCCTTCTTTTAGGGATAACCCACTTCTAACTACTTTGTCCACTTTCAACCACTTTTTGCACAAATAGTAAACTCACCACTTCTAGTTGCAACTAATTTATTTTTAATTTTTTTTTTTGCAACAACTTAACTCATGATTAATTAATTTCTTGTTCAACCACTTTGACTATTCAACCTTCTTGTTACAACTACTTTATCCATAATTAATTAATTTCTTGTTCAACCAATTTGACTATTCAACCTCCTTGTTACAACTACATTACCCATCATTAATTTCCTATTACAACCACTTTGACTAGAATTTTTTTTGATGACTTTCTAGGAGCTTCTAGAATAATTGACTTCTTGTTGATCTTCTAGGGGATTCTAGAGTATTTGTGAGGGTCCTCCAACTTCACAAGGCCATATCTCACTAACCATGAGGAAACACGTGAGCTACCATATATATTTAGAAATGGCATGACATGTACTATCTATCTAGAATATTCTTACTTTCATATCCACTGATATTCATGCCTTTATACCTCAAACAAATGTGGGTCCCTTACCCAAAATTATGTAGCTACCAAAATGTTTTACCAAACATACTCAAGGGTTAACACCAATCTACAATATCATTCTCCAAGGGTCGACATCAATGATCACCAACTATCCAAACCAACTTTCCATCAATCTAAACCAAATTTCTGACAGTAGAATGGTGGTACATTATGGTACAAAAATGTCACCTTATGAGGCTCTCTTTTTGGAAAAAATGTTTATATGTGGCCTCATACTTGTTGGGGAATAAAATGGAACAAAAAATGAAAGACAAAACACAATACTGCAGACAATAGAAGAGGGAGAAAAAATTTCAAAGAATAGAGGTGTCATCTAAAGAGACTGTTACAACACTTAAGCACCAAGTATTGCAATCAAAACATCACAATGCATATTTCACATCTTGATCTGCATGATCTATATTTCAATCTCAAAATCATTTTCTTGGAATATGATAATGACCCAAGGGGTATTCTTTAATAGGCTCAATATCTAACCGACCCCTACAGGATCCAAAAGATCTTTTCCACATACAATTGTCAGTGGTCAGAGTTGATTCCACAAAATCAATTCTATCAAGTCGGATTGATGGGTCTCGACTTGATCGACTATCCATTCAACTCATATTCGATTACAAGGTTTGTCGATCCATTTCCTAATTATCTTCGACTACTGGTCGACTGACAAGAACATTGACTACTCGACCAACTAGTGTCCATATGTAGGTCGACCTCTTGAGCGACTGAACCCAAAATATGTGTGATGGACCATCAATGCTTGATGTTCCAACACCCCCTGATCATCACACGAATTTGAAGGTTCAGGAGGTGAAATTTCATCACTAGAGCACCCCCCCATAATTACATCTTCCTGAATCCCAATAAAAGTGTAGAGCTTGATAAATATGGATTTAGCTAAAGGTTTGGTGAATATATCAACAACTTGATCTTCAGTATGATAATATTCAAGAGAAATAACGTTTTCATGAATCAACTGTCACAAATAGTGAGAATGGATCTCAAAATGATTCATCTTACTATGATAAACAAGATTGTCAACAACCTGTATGGCACTTTGATTATCATAGAATATTGTATTTGAGGTATGAACATGAAATCTAAGCTCGCCCAAAAGTTGACAAATCCAAACTGCTTTAGTACCTACTTGAACAATGCCACAACATTCTTCTTTTGTAGTCGACAAAGAGACTAGCTTCTATTTATTGCATGATGACACCAAAGGTCTAGTGCTATATAAAAATATATACCTAGAAGTGGACTTCTGCTCATCTCCATTGCCATCCCAGTCAGAGTCGGTGAAGATGACTAGAGAATCTAAACCATGAAAATATTTGATACCAAATTTAATGGTACCCTTAAGATATCGAACAATGAATTTGAATTCTTTCCATTGGCTTTCTCTGGGATCCCGCATGAACCAAGAAACTACACTAACATCAAAGGAGTTATCAGGTTGACTACAAATAAGATAAATAAGACTACTGACCAATTGTCGATAGAGTGTAGCATTGACAATGGGTGTTTGATAGGTTTTAGTAAGCTTTACTCGAGACTGAAAAGGAGTGGCACAAGGATTTCAATTATCCATCTTAAAACGTGTCAACAAATCCATTACATATTTAGATTGAGAGATAAAAAAACCATCACATATTGGTAATACTTGAAGACCCAAAAATAATGCAGAGTGCCAAGATCTTTCATGTCAAAGGAGTCAACAAGTTGTTTCTTCAATCTAAAGATGAGAGAAATAATATTTCCGATAATGATTAAGTCGTCAACATATATAAAAAAAATCAAGGTGTCTCCATTGGAGTGGAGAACTTATAGCTTGTGATCAGATTCACACCATTTGAACCCTATTCGAAGAAATTAACTTTCAATCTTAGCATACCATGCTCGAGGGGCCTGCTTCAAACCATAAAGAGACTTCTTGAGTTGACATACCAAATAAGAATCCTTCATAAAGTCAGGTGGTTGTTCCATGTAAATTTCTTCAGATAGGTCGTTGTGAAGAAAGGAAATTTTCACATCCATTTGATGAAGCTTCCATCCAAAACAATTCGCAAGGGAAATAATTAATCAAATTGAGTTCATCTTTGCAATAGGGGCAAATGTTTCAATGTAGTCGATACCTTATTATTAAGAAAATCCCTTCACAATGAGGCATACTTTATGTTGCTCAACAACATCATCAGAGGTAAATTTGGTCCTGTAGACCCATCAAAACTTCACAATGTTCTTTCCATGAGGTCAGGGAACCAAGTCTCAGTTTTGATTCGTTGACAAGGAATCAATATCGGTCTTCATGGCCTATTCCCATTCGCGTCGTCCTTTGGCATAAAAGTATCTAGGTAACATGATTCGAGGTTTTGAGGTTGCGAGTCATGAGGGAAACGTTAGATGTTGCTTCTGAATTTGGGTCTGTCATCCGCAGGAGGCATCTAAAACATCAACTCCAATGGATTCAATTATATTGACATCCCAGCGGGGTAGAAAATAAATAGGTGAACTATGATTCAATTCAGTAGGTTGATCAAAAGTCAGAGGTTCTGTAGTCGGTGGACCAGTCGAAACAAAATATGTTGGAATAGTCGACTTGAAGATGGAAGTTCGAGTTGAAATAGGTACAGGATTCGATGAACTAGTCAAAGGAATGAAGAGAGGAGTAGGAGAACCAGTGTCCTAGACAACATCAAAGGGAGCATCTTGCAACAAACCATAGGAGGAATTCAACAACTTGACTCTGGAATACTTCTCATCAAACTGAACATTACGTCAGACAATAATCTATCACTGGATGGGATCAAACAATTGATAGGCTTTCGAATCTTTAGAGTATCCCATCATGATGCAAGCATGAATTTTTGCATACAATTTATTTCGTCAATCATCAAGAATGTGAGCTCACGCAACATATAAAAACAAACAGAGGTGTCCAACATAAGATTTCCTCCCATAACATCGTTCGACTAGAGTCATGGAAGGAACAACTTGAGCTAAGATTCCATTGAGAATATAATTGGCACAATACATTGCTGTAGCCCATAAGCAAGGAGGAAGGTCTTTGTCCTGCAGAAGAAATGTAGCCATTTTGACTAATGTCTGATTCTTTT
Organism: Picea abies; assembly: GCA_900067695.1. Taxonomy (NCBI): domain Eukaryota; kingdom Viridiplantae; phylum Streptophyta; class Pinopsida; order Pinales; family Pinaceae; genus Picea; species Picea abies. The sequence continues at coordinate 5,505 of CBVK0104072341.1, forward strand.
ATTCTGCAACTCCATTCTACTGAGGTGTGTGAGGAACCCACCTCTTTGAGGCAATGCTAGATCGAAGTAGGTATTCTTCAAAGGTTCGATTGAAATACTCACTACCATTATCATATCTCAAGCACTTAATGGGTCAACCACATTTATTTTCAGTAAAGGCCCATAATTCTTTGAACTTTTCAAAGACAATATTTTTATTCTTTAGGAAAAATACCCATGTGAAACAAGAGAAATCATCAACTAAATTCAAAATGTACCTTGCACCTGCCAGTGAAGGTAAGTTGATAGAACAAACATCACTGTGAACCAGTTCTAGTAGGTTCTATGTTCTCCATGATTTTCCATAATTTAAAGGTTCTTGATGATGCTTCCCAAGTACTCAACCCTTACATACACCTTTAGGAGGAAACAAATTTAGTAAACCAACAACCATGTTCTGAGTTTCTAGTGCTTACAGACTTAATAAATTTAGATGTCTGAGTTTTTCATGCCAAATTCAACTTCCCTCATCAGTGTGAGCAATAAGTGCAGTTGGTTCAGCTTCGAGTCAAGTCACATAACTTTTATAAGTTTTCCATCATGTCGAGAATCCCTTTAGAGAAAATTGACTTCCCTTTCTTCAAATACCAAACATAGAACCAATCTCGCCAGAATTCCACAATAATACTAGTCTGAGTCAACTTAGAAACAAACAACAGATTGGAACTGAGATTTGGTACATGATAGACATAGACAATTTTACCATGTTGACAAGCTACATCACCCTGATCAACAACATCTAAAGAAAAATCATTAGCACCATAGATTCTACTTTCTTCGGCTTTATTCAATCTCGTGAATAAAGTGGCATATTTCACCATATGATGAGTGCACTAGAGTCAACAACCTGTTCATTTTTCATAGTATGAGACATAAATTCCTTAGAATTCCTGTCTTGGAAGGTGAAATTATCAACGAGTCGATGAACAATCGACATGTCTCCTTCAAGCCTCTTATCCTTCTCCTCCAAATCATCTCACTTATTGAAACATTTCTTCTCGACATGTCCAGTATTTCAACAATATTGACATGTTTTATTCTTTTTATTTCATTGTGGTTGTCTCTGTGGTCCCTGATCAATATATGTAGGTTTTTATGCAGAGGCATCAATCTACATTCTATTCCTGAAATCCATCTTTCCCTTTCCCTTGAGCAAGTGGGCTTGGCGCTTAACACCAAGCTTTCCTTTTCTTCAAGCAATCTATGCTAATCAGTAATCAAAAGTTCACAAAATGCCTCAAAGGAGTAGTCCTTACCATATTGCTTGCATGCATGTCAGTTGGTGCATAAGGTCAATACAAACACATCAAATAGTGTTCTCAAATTTATCAGGACCAACTCAATGAGTTTTCCATATTTCTTCTTGTAGGTTTCTCCACATTTGCTCAACTTCAACTAGAGTTATTTAACATGTGCTAAATAGTCCTCCATTCTTTCAAAGGGATGAGTATGGAGAGAGATCAAATATTTCTCCAACCACATGACTTCACTTTCATCGACTTGGTTGAACATGGTCTTCAACTTCTTCCAAACTAGATGCAGTTAGTCAATTCCACTGAGATGAAAATGAATTTCTCAAGTGATGTAGGTCATGATGACCCCTACGACCTCATCCTTCTTTCCATCAATGAATTTTTTTTCTGAAGCATCTGTTGGATCTGGGATCATGACCTTGGTATACTACCATAGTCCCCTACTTTTCAATAGAGTTTCCATTTCTATATCCCATACGACATAAATTGATCCATTCAGTCCAATAGGATCAATATTTGAAGCCATCTTTAATATCTAGACAAACTAGTTTTGTTTTAATAAGTTCCAATCAACAAACCACTAAACTAGAGTCAATCACACAACATATCCGACTCAAAAAGATTTGTAGATAACAGGTAGAGGTTTTCAAACCATCAAATCGGATACCATGTTGGGGAATAAAATGGAACACAACATGAAACAAGAAAGATAGTACTATAGACAATTGAAGAGGGACAACAAATTTTGAAGAACGAAGGTGGCATCTAAAGACACTGTTACAACACTTAAGCACAAAGTACTGTGATTAGATCATCACAATGCATATTGCACATATTTATTTTCATGATCTATATTGCAATCTAAAATTTATTTTTATAGCATATGATAATGACCCAAGGGGTATTCTTTAATAGGATCAATATCTAACCGACTCCCACAAAATCCAGAAGATCTTGTCCATATACAACCATCTATGGTTAGAGTTGATTCCACAAAATCTATTCCATCAAGTTGGATTGATGGGTCTCAATTTGACCGAATATCCATCTAACTCGTAGTCTATTGTAGGGCTGTTTGATCCACCACTCAATTATATTCAATTGTTGGTCAACTGTTCGACCAACAAGCATGTCGACTAGTCGACCAATTGGTGTGGTGTACTGTTCGATCGCTCGACTGATTGTGTCCAGATTTAGGTCAACCTCTCGACCGACTGAACCTAGAAAATGAGTGATGAACCATCAATGCTTGATGTTCCAACAATAATTACTAGGAATATCTGAGTTTTAGAAAGTGGATATCATTCAATGCAAGAGTTTACATTCTCCATACTGTTGAGGACAATTTGGTCTTGGCTCAAAATTGAATGATGCAAAAGGCATATCAACATATTTTTGGGTGCTACTTGTTGGTGTAAATATGCATAGAGGGTTATAAAATATACAAATCCCATGGTTTCTTCAAGATTATAGACAAATATTAGAGAAAAATAGAAACCCTAGATTTGAATGGACAAATTCACTTTCATATTTATGCTATTCCTGTGAATAGAAATAAAATGCAGTAAAATAAATGAACAAGAAAAACAATTTTATCAAAGAAAGAAAAAATTATCCATTACCCAATTGATGGATTTACATAACACATGTGAATAAATCCTTGAATGTGTTGATCTCCATTATCCTCTCCTCTGGGAGGGTTCTTGAAATTCCCCGAGTGTGTGGCTTCTCTCTCCTTCGCTATGTAGATGATAATGGTTGCTACTAGAAAATGCCCTCAAGAAAATAGGGTTCTAGATAAGTAATGCAAATCTACTGTAAATCACCCCCAATGGAGATATTGGAGACAAAAATGGAAATTAGATATCAAATGGGGGGAAAACCTCTTAGTTTTATACAAAAATGTTTGAAGTTTACTTCATTTATTTTATTTTAAAAATAAATTTAAGTGGGGAAAGTCATAAAATGAGTTTTTTTTTTACTTTATTAGGTGAAAATAACTTTAGGAAAGTGGATCCTATAAGTTATAATGATAGGATATGGTGTAAAATTGGGTTTTAGGAAAAATACCCATACTATGCATGGTGCATTTTGGTACACTTATCATTTTTGTCTAGGTGGTCAATTTTTAGGTGATAACATATGCCCCCTAAAATGTATGAGGTTAGGAGAACATTGTATGACCGAAATACATTATAGTTTTGTTTTAATAAGGGATGAGACAACCAACAAGAGAGAGAAGCATTGTGGGAAGAAGAACTATGCATGGAAGAGATTGTTAAGGCCCCTAAGTCACTATATTAAGGCCCTAATACTCATTTATTATGAGTTTATTATTTAAGATTAGGCTGGTTCAATGGAAGGTTACATCGTGCTCACTTTATCTCGATTTATAATAAAGGAGAATAATTTGTATAAGAATCTCATCTTGTATTTTGAATTGGATATATTGTAAAAGGATGTTTCTCCCTAGAATTGGATTATATTCATTGACTTTTTATAATCTTAAAGACACTTAGGTGATAACATTTGGTTTCAGAGCATTGATCCTTGGGTTTTTCTTCTTCAAGCGAGTCATATTGGATTTTTTTCTATAACTTATTTTCTAGTATGCTTCAAATAGATAAATTTGGAGGTTATTTACAATACATATCATAATATGTTTGGTAAAAAAATTAGGTTCTGGTTCGTTATACTTTCAGATATATAGCCTATGGAAGATAGGGTTTGTGACTCATCTTGAAATCAATTTTAAATGAGTCATGTTGGAATTTTCACTACAATTTTTTTTTCTAGGAAGTTTTAGACAATGAAATTTTGTGGAGCTCTATTATAAATTTCATAGTATAGGTGTTAAATTTTTTAGGTTCGGGTTCACTATAATTTTAGAGATATAGTCAATGGAAGACAAGGGTTGTGATTAATCCTGAAATCCATTATCTTGGCATTTTCACTGTAATTATTTTTTAGTGAAGTTTTCGACTTTGAAATTTTTAGAATCACAAATTGACATAGTAAAGTACATGTGGAACAATTATTGTATTTTTAGTCATTATATTTTATGATATATTTCTTATGTAAGTTAGGGTTTTTTCACAAGTTATTTTATGGTGTTTTTAAGAGATTTTTCCGTGTTTAACAAGCTCATTTTAAAAAACAATTCTTAGAGACTTTTTATAACGTCTTTAAATAACATAAGATATATCTTTTAGTGGGTATATCTATGGTTGAGGAAGAACACACATAGGAAATACACATGGTTTCATGTTGTTGGAAACATATTGTTTCACCTGCTTGTAAACCCTTGTAACCCCTACTATTACCCCTTCGAGTAGTACCACATCAGATAGTACATGTAGACATAATATCACTTCCATTTACCTTTGACTATATATAAATTCCCCTAGGTATACCTAAAACTATCCTTATATAATCTATTCAAAGGGACATATTGCTAAGAATTGTCCAACTAGAAGAGAAGAATACAAGAAGAGAATCAGAAGGCACCATGCCCATATAGTTGAAGATGAAGAGCCACCAAAAAAGATGATAAAATAACATATTGAAGGCTATGTATTAATCTCTTCCCTCTTAGGATTAGTGTCACCTGGTGAGGACACTTGGCTGATAGATAGTGGTGCTTCCAAGCACATGATAGGTCAAAGAGACATTCTCTCTTGCCTTACAAAAAACAACTTTCCCCAGAAATTTACACTTGGAGATGATTACTAGTACCCTATCAAAGGAGTAGGAGAATCAAATTAAAAACTTGATTTAGGGACCCTAATGAAGATGAAGGATGTACTATATGTACTAGGTTTGACAAAGAACTTACTTTCTATCTTAGCTTTAGATAATAAAGGCTTCAAAGTTTATTTCATAGATGGATAATTTCTCATGTGGCCCAAAGGAAAAATCATAGAAGAAAAAATTGTTATTGGAAAAGAAGAAGGTGGATTGTATAAGATAAAAGGTCACTTAGAAGCAGCCTTGACTCATTCCATTGAGAATCCATGTGAAATTTGGCATAGAAGAATAGCTCACATCAACTACAAGGCATTACGATATGTAAGCAAGGTGGTCATAAGTCTACCAAAATTCAAGGTTGACCATGAAGGTGTGTGCAACGAATGTGCACAAGGAAAGAACATCAAGAA
>CBVK0104072348.1:0-10507 GCA_900067695.1 Picea abies
AAGGTTTTATTCAGCATGGCTTTGGCAAGGAAGAGGCATGAGTTGGCCTGATGCCAGGTAAACCTGTGTGGTGCATTTTAGGGTTATAACAATTGGAAAAAACATTTCTAAATGATAGAGGTACATTCTAGATGTGAATATTGGGTAAGGAAGAGTGCATATTTTCATGATGGTGCATGCGTAATGATAAGTAGGCACATTTGGAAGTGCAACAACTTGGCAATGAAAAGTGGTTGAGTTTTAATAATAGCGTATTGTTGATGAGAAGGGAAACATTCAAAGAAGAGAGTGTTATGTCGAAGGATTATTAACAAGAGGATTAGATGCCACGAAGGAATTTTTTGTGGGTCTATTGCAGAATATAACTCCAAGGTGTAATCATGAAGAAAAAATTCTTTAAGGTTAGGACTAGTGCAGATGATTAATAGGTGTAACCATGACAAGAACAAGAATGGAACAAGCCAATAGGTGAGGAATGGAATTAATATGCATAGGTAGATAAGGAATAATCCTTCATATTAAATGTAAAAGTGTATTGATGGAAACATAACTCACTGCAAAAGAGGAAAATAATCTCATAAGGTGATGCATGACTCGTAGGATGGGAAATTCGTCCCTATGTGAGAATATATGAATGCCTGGAAAAGAGTTGCAAACCATAAACTAGCAACTTCTGTTTGAAAGTATTCAGAGTAGGAACTCTACCTATAAATTAGAGTTCACAGTGGAAGCAAGATACAAGTGCAAGGAATTAAGTGGATGGGATAATGAAGGTTCATTCACTTTAAAAGTGCTAATGGGGAAATGCAACATTCCATTGGGAGCAGTTTGGTCTTGAGTGGAAAAAACAAGGATCCAAAACGAATTACTCAACGAAGTGAAGAGAATTATTCATAAATTGAGAAAAACCAATAGATAATTAGAAATAATGGCAAAGGATGCCATAGTGAGGATGTTTAATTTAACATATATATATGGTAGCACTCAAGAGATGATGAAAAGAATGAATGAGAACTATTGATGCAATTGACATAGTAGCAATTGTGAACATGGCCAGTAGGATAGAAAAGGATAACGACAAAATCTAGAAGGGAAGACATAAATGTAACATTTTGGCATGATGAAATGCTGATTAATGAAGTGAAGTTTAAGGCTTGGCTGGTCAAAGAAGCAATGAGTTTTTATTTAGATTGTAGTGTAACATTCAGTTGGATAAATGCCTATTATAGCATTGGGAATGCTAAAAGGTTCTGGTAAGGTAAATTTGGGGCATGATTTACTAAGTGGAGCTAGCTGCCAATAGGACATATTGGCTGGAATTGCAAGATCGTCGAGTGGAACTTGGCTGAAAAATGTTCATATTAGAGAACAATAATAGTGCACAGATGAGAACATTGAGAGTGCATAGGGATACAAGGATATAGAGGAATTCAAGGATATCCATCAACAATATAAACCTAAATAAACAAAGTTGGAGTAAATATGCATTGGAAAACATGTTGGAAGTGATGTAGAATGCATATAGGAAAGATATAATGCATGTGCACTAGTAGGCATGTTGATAATGAATGCTTGGTGCATATAGACATGCATTAGTGCAAGTGAGAATGATCGGAAAAACATATGGCATGATTGTGGACTTTTATTAGTCTGCTTTTATATATGAAATAATGATTCTATGCTATTTGAATGTGACTAATGATGGGTTATGTATCTAGGAAAAAAGTTTATATCATGGTTGAATATGTTGATGACGCTACCATGGCATATGAATGCCATCCATATGAATCAAAATAAGGATGGTAAGAATGATGATTAAGAGGTTGGTGAAGGGAGCCTACGAGCTTCTACAAGATACCATTTGATCAGGTAAAATCAAGTAATTTGATAACATCCATGAATGTATGAATTTGGTTGCTCATGATGCTTAAATGTTGGAGGGTGTAACACCCTGTTTCCCCCAGTCTGTAAAAATAACTATATTGGCCAAGAACTATGGCAAACTCCAAGATGTAAATGTGTGATTTGACGGACCCTGTATAAAGGGTCGATGAATGTAAATGATGTGTGAATATATGTTGCATGACTGCTGGGAGGGGGATGTGCTGAAAAAAGAGACCACGATGGCTAATGAAAGGTGGTGGAAGGCACCTGGAATGGTGGCGTTAACTTCCACCGAACCAATACCGTATTGGTCTTTACTGGCTCGACGACCAAAGCTGCTGTCTGGCCTTGGAATGAATTACTTGCCAGGATGGTAGGTGGGGAGGCTCCTCATGAGTTAATGAGGGGATGGGGGTGAACCACCCATTCGTAGAAGTCCTCAGACTTGACCACTGCAGGGGAATTTGCGCCACATGAAACCTTGCAGGACAAAGCAAGAAAGGAAGTGTGGGGAGGGGAGAGCGCACAACAGGAATCACAGAGGAGAACCAGAGGAACTCCGGAAAATACAACGAGTCTTGAGCAGAGGAGAAGGAGAGTAATATTCGTCCTTGACTTCTGACGAGTGGGAAGTAGTAAACTGAGTCTCAAAGCCTCGTGGTCTAGCTAGGGGGTGGCTAGTGGTAAATCCGTTGGGAGTCGTTGAGCCTACGGTTGGGTGGAAATGAGCATCCCTCTCAGCAGTTACGTTACACCTGGTGTTTTCTGATAAGTATTTATGTCCTGTATCTTAAATTGAATACTCCTGGAATGCATGCTCATGGTTGTACACTCATAAATGGTTTATGTATAGAAATGTTGCTGATGGTTGTACACTCATAAATGGTTTCTGTATAGAAATGTTGCCTGGCGTTTTGATTGGAAATGGTGGATGCATGCTTATACTTGTATGATCATATTCAGTTTATATATATATATATGTGTGTGTGTGTGTGTGTGTGTTGAACAAGTTCAGATTTTGAGTCCATCCTCGGGAGATTTGTCCCATGTACTTAACTCATGCGATGCCTTGGTTGGATTTCCCCGAAGGCACCTCCTTCTTGGAAAATTTCCTCACCATATAGAGAGGAGTGAGTTCCTTGGAAGGACTACCGTTTTAGTAAGCCCATGGATTTGTTTCATCCCTGTCACAGAAAGCAGCTTAGCGGGGATACCTCTCGGCATTTCGGCATTTCAGCACCCGGGAATCCCAAGGGTTAGTTTCCTTGTACTCGCCAGTTGCAAAATCCCGATGTGAGAAACCCCAAAATGATAGAGCATGAATAGATTTTGATGTTTCGGCGTTTCGGCACCTGGGAATCCCAAGGGTCAGTTTCCTTGTACTCGCCAGTTGCGAAATCATGATGTGAGAAACCCCGAAATAATAGAGCGTGAATAGATTTTGATGTTTCGGCGTTTCGACACCCGGGAATCCCAAGGGTCAGTTTCCTTGTACTCGCCAGTTGCGAAACATTGATGTGAGAAACCCCGAAATGATAGAGCGTGAATAGATTTTGATGTTTCGGAGTTTCGGCTCCCGGGAAACTTAGATGCGAGACCTCTTGTCATCGCACATCACGAAATCCCGACTTGCGAAACCCCGAAACGAGCTTAGTGTATATATATGAACTTCGGAGTTTCGGCTCCTGGGAATCCCAGATGCGGGACCTCTTGTCATCGCACATCGTGAAATCCCGACTTGCGAAACCCCGAAGTGAGTTTAGAGGATATATGAGCTTCGGAGTTTCGTCTCCTGGATACCCTAGGTGCGAGACCTCTTTTCGTCGCACATCATGAAATCCTGACCTGCGAAACCCCAGAATGAGTTTAGTGATTAATGGATATACGGTTCGGAGTTTCAGCTCCCGGGTATCGTAGATGCGAGGCCCCTCATCCTCGCATATCGTGAAATCCCAACTTGCAAAACCCCGAAAGGAACTTAGTAGATATGTGGGTTTCGGTGTTGTGACACCCGGAAATCCGAAGGGTATGAACCCCCGTCTTCATACATCGTGAAATCCTGGTACGCGAAGTTCCGGTGAGTGAAATCCCAAAGCGGCTTGGTGTGAATAGGATTTCGGGTTTTGGGGTTTGAAGAGATGAAGAATTCGACTCCCTTGCATCTTGAACTCTCAGGTTTGGAAGTCCCAAAATGTGAAAGGTGCCTATTGGCCCAGCCCGGGGTCACAACCGGTGGACAGATGGAAGTAAATCCTACACTTGATGCGTGAATTGCACACGACAGATTTTCAACGAAAGAACCAGTGAATTGGTTTGGTGAAGGTCCCGATTGAAAGACCTAGCCTACGCTAGAACCTCGTAGGAATTTGGAAACTCTGTCCCTCGATAATGAAGGAGAAAGAAAAAGGCGAAAAATCTTAGTTCCCGTAGTGGGTGTGTTACAGAGGGGAATTGAGGTAAGAATTCCATCAGTTAGATTTCAATATTTGAATTGATAAGTAAAGGGAGAAGACCTTGCAAATACACATGTTTTTTGATGCTTGAATGCAATTATATGAAATTTAATTGCATATTATGTTATGTGTTTATGAGATTATAACCAATTCAAGTAAGGAGACATACTCCTCTTATAACAATAAATGCCAATAGAGCTAGCTATGTGTGAGGCCATGATGTGGTTGGATATGGAAGGGATATAAAACTATACAAGTGATTAATTATCTTCCTATTTATAATCAATGTTTGGATTGCAACCTCTTTGCCAAACACTAAAGAACACTAAAGGATTATATCCCTAGTGTTGTGTATGGTTTGAAGAGGAAGGTATCCAAATGATTGAGCAAGTAGATAGGGAGAGCTAGGATGATGTGTTGAGGGATTGTCTAGACCTCCCGACTCACCATGGTAGAATATATGATATATATATGTGGCATTATAGAGTCGATACAGGGGTGCATTGTGTAGATGTCACCATGGGTATTGCCACATTGATCTATTGGTAATATGTAATGCTCAGTATGCTGATAATGCATAATGAATGATAGTTTCATTCCATTTAATATGATTAATATATAGATTTGATTGAATTGTTAGTATGATACCGTTCTGAGATCACTTCATGGGTTGATTGCAAATATGCAATAAAATAATGATGTACATGGATATTGACAATTTGTTTGGATGACTAAATATTGAGAAAGATTGCAAGAAGAATGGTCTCGGATATGGAAATTGTGTAATCCCATAATGTTCGGTATGTGTTATATTCTTTTCACAACCAACCCTACGCGTTGCGTTGTGTTGGGCATGTGAGGGGGTTGTAGGGGAGCAGAGCCCACCATTTTTTTTTTGGGTAGTTTTTGCGTCCATTTTTAGTGTTTTTTCAGCACATCACTACAAGGAGAACACCTTCTAGCAGAGGTTTTTAGTGTTATAAAATTTGGGAAAATTTTCAAAAAATCCTCCACTATAACCTCCTCTATTGGCTGCAAAGGTTTTAGTGGATGTTCCATATAACTAAAAAAATTGGGTGGGTGAAGGTTGTGTTATCACTCCAAGAGTCACTCAAGGTTGTAGGTTGAGTAAGCTTGGTAACTTAATCAAATGTTCAATGAAATGTATAAAAATGGATCAGAAAATGAATAACTCATTCAATAACTCCCTCACTCAAGACACTTGAACATATACATAAAAGATAAGGCTCTCAAAAGGTATTGATCAGATGGTTTTTAAACTCATATGGATGGAGAACACTCACTATACCAACAAGATCATGTATATTAAAAATATAGATGAAAGACCTATTATAACAAGGACGAATACTTATAATCCTAGTTTACCAATGTAAAGACAAGATGACATTTATCAGTCATTGAGTAAACAAAGAAATGAACACAACATTCAATCATAAGTATTGAAAAATATGAATGAACAAAGGTATGAACAATAACAATGAAAGAAGCTTATGATTCCAATATATATACCAAAGTCTTGTACAAAAGAGTATCTCAAAGTCTCCAAGTTCCAACCCCCTATCTCCTCCCTTTGGTCTTCTTTATATAGATATTACATGCTCATATAGATCCAAAATATATGGATCTCATAACCTCTTCACCTATCTTTAGTTTGTTGAAGATATCCAACTCAAATCTGAATTTGTGAGGTGGTTAGCAAAAACATAGTATAAAATTTATGGAAATATGCTTCTCAAAGATTGACTTATATCTCCCGAATAAAACAGATTTTGGAAAACTAAGAGAGGTTTTTGAAGAGGAGCTCGTTCTTGTGAAAAAACTCTCTCACTTTACAAAAATACATTTCCATATCATCATATTATATCTCCAAATAAAGTGACTAAAACAGGAAAACACATATTTCCAAAATCTAGTCATATTCCTACAATCTAGGATTTGATCCCTAGAATGTTTCCATTGAGGAAACAAAGTTCCACCTGCATGATTTGATGGGGGATGATATTATATTCAACTATATGTGGCCACCTTGACCCAAAAATCCTCTTTCCAAGTTGAATTTTGACCAAAGCTCATCCATGTTGAAAGTTTGAAGAGTTGGTAGCGCAATACATAGGAAAAACACAGTTTTCACTACCAACTTTGCTGTAGATGATTTTTTTAACCTTTGTGCATGAAAAATGAATATAAAAGTGAACTGAAGGCTGAGAGAGGCTTCTTTAGACCTGATATAATATAATATAAACTGTCATATGCTAGGGCATATCAATTTTTTTTTATCATTTAGGCTCTCTCTTGCATCATTATTCACAATTAGAGTTTATGCCACAATGTCACTTCAAGTGCTTTAGACAAGCATGCAAGGCATCTGAAAATGTAGCTTGGAAGTCTTATTTCAATGGGGCACATACTACTGTATTTGCTTGATATTTACTGAGATTACTCAGCCTTAATCTCAATAATAATGCATTAATATCTTCCTTTCACAATGTATATCAAATGACCATTCATAAGACTTCAGATGCTTGAGATAAAATATGAATCTTTGTGATCATGCCACATACATATTTTACCACTGCAAAAATGATGAAGGAAGTCTAGAATACTCCTATCACCTGCACCTTTATCTAGATCTTGTCAAACCCTTAAAGACAAAACTGTTAGAATATAGAAGATTGTGTGCTCATTTTACCATTGACGATACCCTCGTCACCCAACCATAGGCCGAAGCCACCCTCTGAGCACCTTAACCTTGACTGAGAATTACTTTGGAAGCAAACCCTAGGCCAGATAGCCAAACAAGGTGTAGCGCATCTTCCTCCAAGGATAGTGCACCAACAATAGCTGATCAAATAGTCCAAACCCTAGCCAAGAGATAGTCCAAGCCTATACTGAAAACTAGCTACTGCTACAGCTGCAGCTGCAACCCTCCTCCACATATGCGCACCAAACTGGGAACTGCAGTGCACACCAGTTGCTCTCTGTAATTCTGAGATGTGTCAAAATGAGAACTGACACCCTGTATTTATACTGGTTCTGCCAGATTTGCTGGGGATGACTTCTCCTTCTGGATATGTGTCTGTTCAGTATATTATTATTATTTCTGGCCAACTTCTTCTCTTGGAGGCTAATAACCTAATATAAATTATCTTCTTGAGCCGACAAGACTTCTAGGGTTATTAGCCAACTTATTATGGTTTTCTCTTGCTTTTCGGAGTCTTCTATTCTCGTCAGGTTCACACATGGAGGTAAATACCTCCCGCAACTACCATAATATTAACACTCCCTCCTAGCTAGGGAGGTATTACAGGTAATGGTCTTGAGCACAAAAATATACTATTTACCCAGTAGCATCAATATAGTCATCTAGACTATCTCATGACTAGATCATGAGCATCACCATCATCATCAGCTGCATCATCTCTCAAAACCATACTTCATCTGAGTAATTAGACATGATGCTGGATAAGTCACTCACACCATAGAGTGATACAAGAGCCACTCTTATAATCTAGAGGAGTAAATGTTCTGAACCAATTTCCGTCTAGAAAATATCTGTTCATGATTCGTCTGGATGGTGATTATTTTCAATAAACTGTTGATAGTCTTCAAGGAAGTTAGAATAGAAATAGAACACAACTGTGTTTATCCATAGTAGTACATAACTACAATCCAGTGGTACACTACCACACCAAGTAACACACAAGTACTTGATCAACAACATATAGTCACAAATAGTGGAACATATCCACCACAGTAGTCTTCATCTACTGTCATACAGTCTTCATAACAAACATCTGATAACAACCTGCATAGAAACAATATTATGATATATACTGAATTATTTGGGCCAATATTTCACTCACATCTATGAGCTTTGAAAGAATATCTGCCTCACGAACAGTGGAACATATCCACCATAGTAGTCTATATCTACTGTCTTCATAACAAACATCTGATAGAAACCTGCACAGAAACAATGTTATGATATAAATTGAATTATCCGAGCCAATCTTTCACTCACGTCTGTGAGATATGAAAAAATATTTTCCCTCAGAGTAGAACAATGAGATATCTGGAATATTCTTCTCAAACAAGGAACAATAACTGTCCTGTCTTCTGAACATGGACCATTCCCCACCCTGGGCCATTCTTCCTACATTAATCAAAGTGCACCCTGGAGAGAATGTATAACCCTAAGGAATGCTAAGTCTGGAACATTCCCCACCCTGGGCCATTCCTCCTACACTAATCAAAGTGCACCTTGGAGAGAATGTATAAACCCTAAGGAATGTCTGTCCTTGATTGCTGAGCCTGGACCATTCCCCACCCTGGGTCATTCCTCCTACACTAATCAAAGTGCACACTGGAGAGAATGTATAAACCCTAAGCAATGACTGTCCGGACCATTTCCTCTGTTAACCACAAGAGGAAAATATTGTCCTGCATCAACCTCCAAAATGAACCATTCCTCATGTTAACCACAATGAGAAATCACTATCCGGCGAGGTGGGCCAGTCTTCTTGAGTAACCCTCAAGAAGAGAGACTGCCTTAGACCACTCCCCATGTTAACCACAATGGAAAGTCGCTGTCTATGATACATCAAAAATCAGACTACTTCCCAGGTTAACCACAATGGAAAGTGACTGTCCGTCAGAAGTCTGAATCCACTTTCCGAACAGGAAAGCATTTGTCCAAAATGGACTATTTTTCAATTTTAAAGAATGAATGTTTTCAATAATGTTTTCAGTGCTCCCTCCTAACTTGGAGAGTCATTTCTTCCTTTTTCAATAAGAAGGAAGTTGTTTCCACGAGCTCCAGCTTGAGTACACAAACTCTTTTATCTTGGATAGAAGCTTTATCAAAATGTTTGCTTATCTGCTCATCTGTGGAGATATGTATTGGAGAGATCATTTTCTCCTTTCTGGACTTCATCATGGATAATGTAATGCTTGATTTCAATTGTACTTTAGTCTGGAACACTGTGAAGGCTTCATGTAGATCTGAACAATAGAGTATATCATAGTTGGAAAACTGGAACATATCCATGTGGCACTTCTTCTGTCATCATGAGATCAGATCTATTGAGTAGTCATCTTGATGTTATAGGAAATCTTCACCACACTTCTGCTGTGCACTGGAGGTTCTCCACCAATTTATCTTCTTCTATCTGCATACAAGAGTCTCTTTCTGGTATGCCTCAAAGTCTTGAGATTGCTCTTCATACGCTCTTTATTCAATTTCTTTGGAGAACATTCTTTGCATTCATCTGATGTAGAATTTCGATGCATGGATGATATAATGACTCATGTAGTGATATGTCTAGTGTACTGGAACAAGTAATCATCATAGAATTCTTCCTCCATCTGGGAGAACCTCTAGTTATATATTTTTGCAATGCTATCATTCATAAGTATTCCATACACTGTTCTTCATCATGACTTTCAGTTCCTCTGCTTGATTGCTTTTATTTATATCAGGCTGACAGTCTTATGATTCTTGATACAATGACTGGTTGTTCTGGATTTTCTTTCTTTCTTGGAATCTTCATGTGTTTCTTTAGTTATCGGGTCTTATAGATTCCATTCCCTAGAGAGTCCATTTCTTCCTTTCATCATAGGATCACGGATCTGGATGGACAACCAGGAATACTTTAAGGCTTCTTTTCGAAGAAGTCTTCTTCTGTATTTGAACTGAACACGTACTGTTTTTCATGGTTACTACCCTGGATATATATACTTCATCATATTCAATGGATCATAGGATTAGCTCCCTCCTAACCCTTGCTTCATGTAGGAGTGCATATAATCGGCTCCCTCCATCTAATAGAGTCCATGCTTCCATTTACATACTTATTGTCTTCTGCAATATATAATTGGCTCTCTTGTCTAACAGAGTCCACGCTTCTGTCTTGTTATCTTCTACAAAACGTCATAAGTCTTTTTCCAATTTCCTCTTGGTTGCTGACTTCTTTCTGTCTTTGCTCCTTCTAAGTCTTTTCATGATTGATTCAGATTAATAGCTTTCACATGATTTGTATTTCATCCTTTCATGTGTATTATCTAATGATATCCATTTTCATCTTGTTTGTTCTTCCATAGGTATAGTTCTTCTTGGAACACATTATCTTTCAAGAGATAGATATACAAGA
>CBVK0104072349.1:0-34490 GCA_900067695.1 Picea abies
CCCATGTCTTGGGAAGACCACTGAGTACTATGTTCACCAATTCCTTTTCTGAAGTGATCTCTTCAATAGCTTGTAGTTGATCTCTTAACTGGGAGATCATTACAAAGTATGATGTTATGTTGTCTTCATCATTCATCTTCATGTTACAAAGCTCATTCTTTAGACTCATAACTTGTCCAATGTTTCTGACTGAGAAGAGATTTGTTAGGGCATTGTACATCTTCTTCAATGAGTCAAGATGGGATATGTAGGGTATCAAGTGGTCTTTTATAGAATCCACTATGATACTCATGGAATTGATGTAAACATCCTTGAACTTCTCCATAGCTGCAACGTTATGCGGTTCCTTCTCTTCTCCTTCTTCAAATTCTGGCTTCACGATCTTTCCTTTCACGATATCTAGCACTTTATTCTTGGCAAGGATGAGGTCAATCCTTGTCTTCCATGCTCTGAAGTTAGAGGTTCCATCTAAATTGTTCTCAGACTTCATAGAGTTAGTCATGTCTTGCTTGACTTGGTCAAACCCTAGATTTGACCATAAATTCAAACTTCACGTCTTGGCTCGCTGAGAGTGTTAGTAGATGCGCTAGGTTAGAGCGCACTGATCTATCTAGAGATTAGGTCAATCCATTCACTTAAGGTGCCTCAACGAGAGGATTAGGGTTTTTTCAACTGCTCCTGCTAGTAACCGTAGCGGCAGTGTCTTGGAAGCTGCTTCTGCTAGTAACCCCAGCGACAGTTCCTCGGTGAGCTCAATATCCTAGAAGCTATGTTTCCTTCCATCATTTAGACTGAATGAAGGAGGTGTGGGCCCATAACCTGTTAGAATATAGAATATTGTGTGCTCGTTTTACCATTGACGATACCCTCGTCACCCAACCATAGGCCGAAGCCACCCTCCGAGCACCTTAACCTTGACTAAGAATTACTTCGAAAGCAAACCCCAGGCTAGATAGCCAAACAAGGTGTAGTGCATCTTCCTCCAAGGACAGCACACCAACAATAACTGATCAGATAGTCCAAACCCTAGCCAAGAGATAGTCCAAGCCTATACTAAAAACTAGCTGCTGTTGCAGCTGCACCTGCAGCCCTCCTCCACATGTGCGCACCAAACTGGGAACTGCAGTGCGCACCAGTTGCTCTCTACAATTCTGAGATGTGTCAAAATGAGAACTGACGCCTTGTATTTATACTGGTTCTGCCAGATTTGCTGGGGTCGACTTCTCCTTCTGGATATGTGTCTGTTCAGTATATTATTATTATTTCTGGTCGACTTCTTCTCTTGGAGGTTAATAACCTAATATAAATCATCTTCTTGATCCGACAAGACTTCTAGGGTTATTAGCCAACTTATTAGGGTTTTCTCTTGCTTTCCAGAGTCTTCTATTCTCGTCAGGTTCACATGTGGAGGTAAATACCTCCCGCAACTACCATAATATTAACAAAAACTTCCTTGGTTTCCAAGAAAACCTTAACAATACTTCTTTGATGGTGAGTTGAAGCTTTGGAGGAAAATTTAAAAGCTTGATGATGGCTTCAGAGCATATAGAAACTTGTTTGATGTCCTTTTACCACTTGAAAAGACCTTAAATCATAAAACAGGGCATCCTCTCAAGTTGGTAGCGCACATAATGTAAAAATAACTATTTGCACTACAAACTCGTCATCATGGAGAAAAATGAAAAATAAAAGGTCAACTTATGATCTGATGTGTAAAGATGAGTCATTATGGACCATGAGTGACTTTTACAACTTTTGAATCACCCTTAGGATATAGATGACTTGACTTTAGCAATAAAACTTAGGACAAAAACCCTAGATGACCATTTAGTCACCTATCAACTTTATTTGACATGACCAAATTTTGGTGAAAAGATTGACTTGAGAGGTTGACTTTCTAGGAGCTAACATCTGGCTCCAACTGGGATGGAAACTTCCCTGTGAGGTTTCCAAGAACCTAGTAGTTCCAGTCGCCTTGTCCATTGGGCTATGGAGTCATTGGTCATGTGCAACCAATCCCTTGAAACCTTCAAGATTTGATATTCACTTCTGTCATACCCTGATATATTGAAAACAACTCTGCTTATTCATTGAAAAATGAAAACCTTCATACTGCAAACCGACTGCAAAATGAAAACAAAAGCTCAACTATTGAGCTTATTCATGTACACTCCTAATATAATCAACTGTACTTCTTTTTGATCAAGTGAAATCATGCTTCCAATGAAGCCATACAAGTAAACTCATGACTGAAAGGCTTATTTTTATGCCACTGATTAGAAGATAATAATAAAAGCATAATAGTGACCATAAAAACTCTTTCAGGAGATCATACTCACTAACAAATGTAAGTGATATGATAAAATTTGAAAACTTAAGAGAGTCTGAGGGATAAGACTCAAGTAAGGCTTCCATGGGATCTTCAAAACCGTGATCACCATCATACAGGTTCAAAATAATTGACTGCTCATGTATGTCTTCCTCTTTGCTATATCCCTGTGACTTAGATCCATCACTATGATGTGCTATCCCATCAAAGTTGACAATTTCTGAGAGAAAATAAGAGATATGTTCTTGATATTCTACATCACTGTCTCCATAATGATCGAATGAAGGATGAGTCTTTAAAAATATATCATGAGAGAATTGTAAATTACTCTCTCCAACAATAATATCTTTGAAAGATGAGTAAAAAATAAGAGGATCTTTATTGGAATTTTGAACAATAGACTCATAACTATCATCAACCATAGCATGAATACATTGCTGATCATCTCCTTGCTGAAAATTAGAACTAGATGAGATTCCATTAGTCAACAAGCATTCATAAACTTTAAAATATTCCTCATCATCACTATATTTGTCAAATATGGAAACATCAGGATACAATCCTAATGGTAGAGATGAATATTTCTGCATATAATCATCAACAATATGATTTTGAATAACATCACCTTCTTCCTCATCATTATCATCCTTCTTATCTAGATTTGAATCAACAGGTTCATAAGAAGTAGGATCTAAAGCATCCTCAACAATGCAATCATCAATATTATCATCATTTATATCTGGTAGATCTTTTTCTTGGGAAGTAGCAATAGAAAGAACTTCATCTTTATCTGTATCTGCATTAATATATTCACTTTCATCCTCACTACTATAAGAAACATCATGCTGAATATTTGAATGAAACTCCTCACAACAATGCTCAAAAAGAAGTTCTTGAGAAAAATACCTTTCTCATCGATGATGGAATGCTAAATGAAATTATTTTAAAGAAGATATGCTAGAAAGAGGTAAGGATCAGTACCATTCACGAGCATCCCCTTCTAATGAATAAAAGAACATCTTCATGAGCACATCTGCATGTTGCACAGAATTTCAAGTGGTCAACGCTCCCCTCTTGTATCGTGACAAGGGACTAATCGCCTCTCGTGGATCCTTGAAATCTGGCAGTGGTGAGTTTACCAATCACCTGTGGGTTTTGGTGTAACAAAATCCGTACTACAAACAAATGGTATCAGAGGGAGAGGTCACGAGTTTGATACACACTCAGCTCGCGCTGAGGGGGATATTGTTGCACATAATTGCAAGTAGTCAGCGCTCCCCTCATGTATCGTGACAAGGGAATATTCACCTCTCGTGGATCCTTGAAATCTGGCGGTGGTGAGTTTACCAATCACTTGTGGGTTTTGGTGTAATGACAACCATACTACCAACAATGGGATTCCCCTTCACTGCATAAAGTCCTTCAGGCATTCCCAATTCCCTCGAGGGCTCCAGTGCATTTGGTTGAGCAAAAATCCTCCCAGCTACTCCAGGAGTGCTCACAACAGCTTTAACAAGGCTCTTGAGTAATTTCCTCAATAGAAAAACATTGAATAGGCCTACAACCCGATTTATAGGCACACAGGACTTTCTATTAGCATAAAAAAAAGCCAAACAATGGTTTCCTTCAATCACAACATGGCTGGGCTCTTTTCCAACACTCAACTCTCCTTTTTTTGTCCTAAAAATGCATGTAAAACTTCTCTCTATTCTGCATACGATTTTCCTTGTTCTCCCTTGCTTTCTTGACTCTCACTCTTCCCAAAGGTGATTGTACTTCAGTTCATGCTCCCCAATAAATATTGGATGTGACCTTTCACACCCACCCTCTTACATGAGTTAAATGATTGGCTTTAAGAACACTCAACAACAATAAAAGGTTATACACAATGATAATTAATAATTTAGGAATGTGGGTTGGATTAATACCCATGAATAATTCCCCCTTGGACCCCTCTTTCTCTTGTGTAATCATAGCCCCCCCATTTTTATTCATCCCTTTCGTATCGTAGCCAACGATTACTATTTTCATTAATTATTTCAATGCACATAATATATCATTTGACCTTTTGGCTACATTAAACCAAGACAATCTCTTCGCCCCAACACATCGGCTCACCAGCCTAAATCACTTTTATACAATTACATTATAATTCACGGGGATTAAAGCTAGGGATGTTACATTCTAGGTGACATACTAGGACATATAAATTTAGGACAAGCAAGAATTCTCCACTTTGGGTTGAGTATTAGACTGAAGGCCTAGAGTGGTGCCGGAAGGTGCTCCTACACACTATGCATCAACATTGAAACATAGAGTGTGGTATAGGGGAATAAATTGGGGTACAACATGGGAATTGACACCATTTCCAAGGACTCTATCCCAATATATGACATACATTTTGTTTTCTAGTCAGAGAGATAAATATAGAGAACAAATCTGTATGTAGTGTTCTTGAGAGTTCTAATTTTCTAAGCATGCTAAGATGTTCCCTACCATGTAGATAGGTTCATATTTTTCTTGAAAGATTTATAACATGTATCTATTTGTGAGGAATTAAGGAAGTGCTATGAAAGGTGTCTCCAACAAGTGAAATTCCATAGGGGAAAGAAGTGAGCTGGAAAAGTTGGATTCTTGGTCCATTTTTACAAGGTACAACTCAGAGGGATAATTTGTGGCTCCACTACCAGACCTAGTCCTTGTCTGTCACAAGAGGGAGGGATTTCTAGGTGCATCTCTAGGTAGGAAACCTGATTTTATTGTTCCATTTTATACTCATCTTGCTATCTTTGCTAATATTCCTATTAAATATATTCATACCCTTGCTCCATCTCTATGATGGCCTTATGAGGATATTTCCTACCCTTTCTCACCATTGACAGATTTTTCCCAAGGACCCATTTCTTTTCGTCATTCAACAATGTTGGATACTCCTTTTTCCCACAAAGCTCCACTAGGAAAGAAGAATATTCTAAGCCCTATCCCATAACCTTTCAATAGTTTCCCTTAATTTGAATTTGTTTTATTCATTTGGGGTCCCCACCTACCATTGGAAGTCATATTGAACCTTAAATTGATAGCCCTAAGATCCCCACCTACCATTGGAAGTCATATTGAACCTTAAATTGAACCTTAAACCTTCTTAATCCTTAGTTGGTAGCAGGGTTCAAACCCCTAGTCCTACCTCTTGTAGACCAACTAGGATACTTGATGATTACCTCAAGGTATTACCTATTTTCAATGGGGAGAATGACATTATCGCTAAATATAACCTCATTTCATTCTACGATTGCACTAATAATTTTTATGTGGAGGATGATGATTTATTTTCCATAGTGTTTGCTCATTTTATAAAAGGAGAGACCAAGAAATGGTTTAGAAAATTTCCCAATGGTTCCTAAGGTATTGGAAGCAGTACCATGAGAAGTTTTTAAAGAAATGGGGTATTAAGAAATATTATAGATATTATCTCATTGAGTTCAATACTCTAAAGAGGAAGAACGACGTGACTATCCTATAGTTCACAAACAAATTTTGTAAGTTATATCACCACATTCATGATATTGTCAATCCCTCTAATCTTACAACCATGGTGGTCTATGTTTCTTCTTTTGAAGCATAATTTTATATGCACCTTAGATAAATAAATTTACCAAGCTTGGATACTATGTTTGATGATGTTGAAGATCTAGAGAGTAACATGGGAGTTTCTGGATACAACTAAAAACTAAGCAAGATCCCCTAGAAATGAGAGATTTCCCTGAAAGGAGGATGGGAAAAGAGCCTAAAACTTCACCGGCTACCCAAGAAACCCTATTTGTGGAATAAGTTACTAAGTTATCAAGATCTATGACCACTATCTAACCAAAGTGAAGCAGGGACAATTTTCCCATTCCTCCTTAGTTCCTACTCCTAGATCTCAGAACCAACCTATTTGAAATCAACCTCCATTAATGATCTGTAAACTGTTGTGGATATTCCACTGGAACAATTCATCACAACAGATCTGATAAATAAAACTAAAATCTACACCGTGAAGGTTAAATTCCTTTATATTTTAGAGTATTTAGTTATCGATTTTTTGCTTATGCATGAAATAGATAAAATGCAGAAAATAGAGAACAATAAAATACAATCACACACCATACACAAAATAACACAAAGGTTTTCTCTGGGAAACCCTTATGGGATAAAACCCAACTAGAAGGTGATGTTGCTCTGCTCTCTTTTCTTTGGTACGGAAATAATGCAAGTGCAAAGAAAAAGGTACTCATTATGGAGTTACTTGAGACTTGTGGCCTGTTAGTATACTAAAAAACATTAACCCACTCTATTATGCTATCTAATTTGTCACTCCTAGTTTTTCTGCTATGCTATGGAACAAAATAAAATAATGTAGAATGGAACCCCCTTCTCCTCCTAGTGGTCTGGTATTTACATATCCCGATAGCCATCTAGGGGTAGGTTTTTGACTTCCTCAACCCTCAATTGTGGTATGGTTTTGAACCTACTAGAATATTCTTGAAATTCCTCTCATGGCTAGCTCCAAATGCATGAGTAATGGGGGCTGACGTGACATCCTCTTGTACCATGGTGGTCAACATGATATGTTGACTTGCGGGAGACACAACTTTTGCATACGAACTCCGTTTGATGCATGGTCTACACCGTTGGAAATGTATCGGATTGTAGAACACCATCAATGGGGTGTGAATACGTTTTGGATACTTTAATCCCCAAAAAACTATTTAATGTCTCAAAATGGATATGAAAGGTTACATACCCCAATTTTCCAAACTGGGACCTACCACTAAAATGACCCTGCAAGTTTATTCCTCCAATTTTTTCTACTCTAAAATCATTGAGATAGGTGAAAAATAATATAATGATCCAATCTGGATCATACCTCCCCATTTAGGGATGATTTTGGTCCCCAATATCTTTACTGAATGAGGAGAGGAAAATTTTCCTCTACCTTCTCCTTGGAGTACCACTTTTCTTTGCCTATAAGTTGTCATTTCAAACCAATATGCCAAAGGTCATGCTTCCCTTATCTTATAGTTCTGGATTGCTTTTGCAAAATTGTGTCCTCTTCTAACTCTACCTGAGAATATAGTGCTAAGTCCTCTATGGAAGGCAATACTTTCTCCTCCTCCCGATCCAACATGGAAGGCTCATAGAGTTTGATATTCTCCACATTCACTACTGAGTAAATGCGCATTTATGGGGGTAGAATGAGTTTGGAGGCATTATCTCCCACCTTTCCCAATACCTGAAAATGACCATACCACATAGCCTTGATCTTGTTACCAAGACCTTGTAGCCTTTCCTTATTCACCTTTAACCATACTTTGTCTCTCATTCTAAATGTTCTCTATATTTTGTGTTGGTCATGTCTAGCCTTGTACTTTTCCCGTGACTTCTTCAGTGTCTCTTGCACTTGCAAATGGATCTGCCTAATATTCTTAACAATTTTTTTCTACTTTTAATGCATCTCCTGTGAGGTCCTCCCCCACTCATCCTTGATGTCCATATACAAAATCTAAGGGTGAAGGTGTAAAATACCCAAATCAAGTTTCAAAAGGTGGCTTACTAGTAGAAGTCTGGATTGCTCTATTATAAGAGTTTTGTATATAGATCATATTTTCATGATCCCAAGTCTTCATATGATTTTGATTGTAACCCCTCAAAAGCTGCACCAAAGTACTAATGAATACTTTTGTTTTCCCATCTGTCTTTGGATGGAATGTTGTAGACCTATTCAACTTAGTGTCCATATTATCCAACAATGTAGTCCAAAATGCATTGAGAAATCTGGTATCCCTATCTGACATGATGCTCCTTGGTATCCCAAAGGGCACCTAGACCCGTTCAAAGAACTTTTTTGGTGCTTCTTTTCCATTGATGGTTTTTTTACAAGGCATGAGAATGCACATTTTGTTGAACCTATCAACTACCACAAATATATAGTCACATCCCTTCTTGGTTGTTGGTAAACCTCCCATAAAACCCATGGAAATATTTTCCCAAGTTCGAGTGGGTACATGTAAGGGATGGTATAGACCTTGCTTCATGTTACTGGGCTTTCTGATATAACAAAGTATACATCCTCTAGTGTATCATGCTACATCTTATTGCATTTTGGGCCAATATATATACCTCTGTAAGTTGGAAACTATCTTACCAACACCAAAATTTCCTACAACCTTGGAGTTGTGAGCCTCTATGATAAGTTGCAATCGTTCACCTTTAGGAACATAGAGATTTTCAAGCTTGTAGAGTAAACCATTTTGGAAATGATAGTCAGCCTTTCCATCACCTTATTCTATATTAATTTGGCCATGTAGCTACTGAAACACCTCCTTGAAGTCCTCATATTCTGTGTATGCCTCTTTATATGCATTATGGGTAAAATGATCCATGTGCACCAGAGTTCCCAAATCTATAAATTGGATCTAGGTAGCCGTGAAAACATGTATGCAAACTTATTTGTGCTACCCTTCTTATAATTTATGACCAAATGGAATTTTTGTAAAAACCCCATCCAATTGTAATACCTGGTTTGTTGTAGGTTACTCTGGGCCTACAAATACTGTTGTGGCTGGTGATCTATGTGGATGATGGTCTCCTTTCCCATCAGATAGTGCTTCCACTTTTTGAAAACTTGTACCAAAGAATATAGCTCCTTGTCGTAGGTAGGATAGTTGAGAACCGCCCCATGAAATACTTTAGAATGATAACATAAAAGCCTTCCTCCGTGCATCAATATTATTCCCATGGCATACCCACTTGCATCTATCTCCACTTCTAAGGGATTCTGAAAGTTTGGTAGTGAAAGCACTAGTGCTTGAATAATATTTCTTTTTAGCTCATCAAAGGCATTTTGTTGATTCTTCCTCCACCAGAAACTCTTACTACTGAATGTTATGGCATGGAGTGGTGTAGCTATAGCTGAAAATGAAGTTATGAACTTCTGCAAGTATTGTGTTGCCTCAATAAAAATATTAACTTGAGTGACATTTGTAGGAATTGGCCATTTCATGATGGCCTCCATATTCATGGGATCTATTTTGAGCTCCCCTCCACCAATCACATACCCCAAATACACCAAAGATTGTTGAGCAAAATCACATTTGTTGATATTGGCCAACAATTGGTGATTCTTCATAGTCTCTAACACCTGAATAAGATGTGATATGTTCTCCTCCTAGGTAGCACTATAAACCGATATAACATTCAAATAGACAATAACAAATGAATCTAGATAAGGGTGTAAAACATCATTTATAAGTCTCATAAATGAATCTGGTGTGTTGCATAAACCGAATGTAATAACCAACTACTCAGACAAACCTTGCCTTGTATTAAAGGTAGTATTCCAGGTATCTTATTCTTTGACTCATACATGTTGATATCTAATGCAGGAGCATCATCAACAAAGCGTGAGTGGAGGACAACTCCGCACCCCAACACGCATTTTGAAATGATTTTGAATTTCAAAGTTGGCATATCAATGTAATATCTAGAAAAGATTGTAATTAAAGATGATCTTAAATGTTTGGAGGTTGAACCATCGCATGAGATCGGTGGGGGATGTATTTCTCTTTATTGTAGTAGGTTGCAGTACATATTCGAAGCATTCTCTCTTATTTGTCTGTCTCGAACATTTATTGTAATAATCCTTAGTAGTTGGTAGCTTTTAATTCGATAGGATAGCGCTAAGGTATTTAGAGGGAAAAGCTCTATGAGCTCATTTTGTATAAATAAATGTATTGTATGCCCAAATGAGGCTACTAAAGGTTATTGTAGCTGAAGGCTACTGAGAGTCGAGATAGTTGCTGAAGTTATTATTATAGCGGTTGATAGTTGCATAGAAGTTTGTTGAAGCTTATCAGTATTGTATGAGCCCATGTATATTTTCATTTGAATGAATATAATAGAGAAGTGTTGTTCCAAATGTCAGGTGTTGCAATTGCCGTGTCTATATGAATGAATGGTAGGCTTTATGTTTAAGTGCAATTCTATGTTATTTACTCATTCTTGTGTTTATGAATGCATTTACATGGTTGAATATATGAATCTGTGAGAGTTTAGACAAGTTTCAATTGTTTCTATTCTATGAGCTTGTGCAAGGAGTGCATAGTGTCTGTAAGGTGTGCATTGACAAAGTCTGTTTCGACTTAAAAGCTCATAAGAGATAACTTGAAATTTTATTTGCAAGGAGTGAAAAGTGTCCGTAAGGCATGCGTGACAGAGTCTTTTGACTCTGAAGTTCAGGAGGAGTAGATTGAAGCTTTGTTTGAGACAAAGTGAAAAAGACCCCGCAAGGTGTGTGCACGGGGAAACATACTTAAGTTCTATTGTTCAGGAGGAGAAATTGAGTTGAGTAAATATCTGTTGCAAGGCATGCACAGTCGCTCACAAAGAGGTTGAGTTGGAGGAAATATCTGTTGCAAAGTGTGCACAGAGTCAAAATTTGACTAAGAGTCGAAGAAATGCTCTGATGAGTTAGAGGTTTCGAAGAAGAACAAAATCAAAAGAGATAGTGGAGGGAATTATTAAATAGGGAGGAGCCCTTTAATATTTCCCAAATTAACGAGAAAGATATGTTCAAGAGGAAGAGAGATCGTTCCCTACCATTAGATCTGGGAAGAGTTGCAAGGAGATTAGTCTTGGATTCCTTCGACACTCCAAGTGTTCGGAGGTTTGAAGGTGTTGTAAGTGCGAGATTGTTGAAGTCCCATAGCTACGAAGTGAGTCCTAGTCATCGATATCAGGAAGGGTACATGGCAGGAGATCCAAGAGTTCGTGGGAAAGAAATTCAGAAGAATTTGCGTGGAGCAAAGGTAAATCTTCACGAAGTGGATCTGGATTGTTGGATCCAGGAGAACACATGAAAAATATTCGTGTAGTTCGGGAGGAAGGTACATCGAAGGAAATCGGGTGAGGTGAAGCTAAAGCGCTCGAAGCACGAAGTAGCAAAGTCCATAGGATCCGTTGATCTGAGGAAGGCACACATCATCAGATCGCAGGATCCATAAGCATGCATCCGACAAAAGGTAAGAAGTTGAACCCTCGTCGTCGATTGGTGTGGACACGTGGTATCATCTCTATCGTTTCAGTGATAGAGCACTTCGGGGGGAAAGTAGCTTTGGAGCGTTATAAACTTTCAAACCCAGAAATCCAAAGTAAATCTCAGCCATTGGTTGTTGGAGGGGCGTGGACCATAGATCTAGTCCAGGAGAGTCCGCTGATTTGTAGATCGGGGAAAAGGGAGGCAACTGCATCCAAAACTCTTTAAGCATGAAATTTCAAAGAGATTGACCTGAGGTCATAGCTCATGGTCGTATTGGAGAAGAGTCTAGCACGGGAGCTAGCACTCGCAGTTTGGTGTTTCAAGAGGCGCCAGAAACTGGTTGTATGAGTAGTTTGAACCTACGGGTAACATCAAAGGGACCTGTGTGAATTTGTTTCAGAGTCTATTGGAGGCTCAAGGAGCCGATCCAACTTAGTGTTGTGAATATCCTTGAATGGGAGGTTGAGTAGTCCCGAGGAGAGAAGGGGGGGGTTTGCGTCAAGTGGTATCAGAGCCTATATAGCTTTTAGGTTCTGTAAGAGGCAAGTGAAGGAGGTATGTGGTTTCAGAAAGCAAAAGTTTTAAGCTATGTGTGTGGAATGAATTTCATCACAATGCCACCTAGAAGACGCGCAGAGCCTCCTGTAGCAAATCGAGCGGTGGAAAGGGAGATGAGATAACTACGTGCAAGGTTAGATTCTATGGAAACAATGCAAAGGAGAGAACTTGATGTTGGAGACGTCAGTGATGCAGAAAGTGAAGAGAGGGAAGTTGAAGAAGCTGTGGCAGAGGATGATGCGGAAGAACGCTTGCTAAAAGATGTTGTGAAATTGGGAGCTAGAGAAAAAATAGATATCCCAATGTATGAAGGCAACTTAGATGTTGAATAATTGCTTGATTGGATACGAGTAATGGATAA
The DNA here is from genome assembly GCA_900067695.1 of Picea abies. Taxonomy (NCBI): domain Eukaryota; kingdom Viridiplantae; phylum Streptophyta; class Pinopsida; order Pinales; family Pinaceae; genus Picea; species Picea abies. The sequence goes on from CBVK0104072349.1 coordinate 12,325, forward strand.
GTACTTTGAATATGAAGACGTCAATGAAGAGAAGAAGGTGAAACATGTTGTCACCAGGTTGGAAGGACATGCAACATTGTGGTGGGATCAACTGCAGGCTGACAGAAGAAGCAAAGGTAAAAAAAAGATTAAGAGTTGGGATAGAATGGTATCCAAGATGAAATCTAAATTCATACCCAAGGACTATCAGATAAATATGTTCATGAAGTTGAAAAACCTGATATAGAAGGGGTTAATAGTAAAAGAATACACATAGGAGTTCTACAAGCTGAACATCAGGGTTGGACAAAAAGAAAGAGATGATGAAAAGGTTGCTAGGTATATCAAGGGCCTGAGATATGAAATATAGGATGAAATCATCATGATGACAGTAAGGACAATGGAGTATTCTTATCAGATGAAACTAAAGGCAGAAGAAAAGTTGGCCAGGAAGTAGAGTCAGTGAAGCCGAGGTAGAAGTCTAAACAAAGGTAAGGGAATTGTCCATGATAAGGCAAAAAAGCCCAAGGGTGAGACTGAAAAACCACATAGTCACTCAGAAAGAGGAGGAAGTTCCCAAGGGAGACAGAGTGGTGGAATAAATTCTTTTCCTTGAGGAAGAGGATGAGCCAGAGGAGGAGAGGCGAAGTGTTTTTCTCGTGGAAAGACAGAACACATGGCTTGGGAATTCCCTGAGAGAAAGAAAGAAAGAGGTGAAGCTCACATTTCAGAAGCGCAGAAGTGAAATGTTGAAGCAAAAGGTGCAGAAGATGGGAAGTATTTGATGATAAAGAGTTCTCTTGAAACCAGAACCAGAGGTTGAAAAACCAGTGTAGAGGAACAATTTGTTCAGAATAGCTTGCAAGACAAAATATAGAGTATCCAAGGTGATAATTGACAGTGGGAGCACTGATAACTTAGTATCCACAGAGATGGTGGAAAAATTGGAGCTGGAGACAACTGCACATCCAATTCCATATAAAGTCTTATGGTTGCAGAAAGGTCACTAGGTAATGGTAACTAAACAATTTCTAGTTGAATTTAAAATAGGACGATATAGAGATGAGAGTTTGTGTGATGTGATTCCCATGGATGTATGTCATGTTTTGTTGGGGAGACCATGGCAGTTTGATAGGAATGTCATTCATGATGGGAGGAAAAATAATTATAACTTGGAGAAAAATGGTATGACACACATGTTACTGCCAATATAGGAGAAGAAAGTAAAGGAAGGAGCCAACAAAAGTATACTTCTCATGAGTGGGAAGGAACTCCCGAGTGAAGTTAAGAAGGAACAAGAGATGCAGTTCACCGTGGTGAGGAAACCTAGAATTATCCTTACAAGTACTTCTATGGAGGATCTGCCTGAAGAAGTTTAGGAGTTGTTAGATAATTTTGCTGACATAGTAGTGGATGAGTTACCTAGCTCATTTCCACCGATCAAGAGTATCAACCATCACATTGATCTAATACTAGGAGCAAGTTTTCCGAACAAAGTAGTGTACAGATTGACACCTCAAAAGAATGAGGAGGTAAAGAAGAAAGTCCAGTATTTGATAGACAAGGGTTTGGTCAGAGAAATCTTGAGTCCATGCATAGTACCAACTGTGTTAAGTCCGAAGAAAGATGGAGGATGGAGAATGTGTATAGACTCAAGAGACATAAACAAAATCACCATCAGGTACCGATTTCATTTTCCAAGGATGGATGACTTAATGGATTGTTTGAGTGGAGCCAACTATTTTTCAAAGATAGATTTGAAAAGTCGATATCACCAAATAAGGATGAGAGAAGGTGATGAGTGGAAAACAACCTTCAAGACAAATGAGGGGTTGTATGAATGAATTGTTATGCCGTTTGGCTTAACAAATGCCCCAAGTAATTTTATGAGATTGATGAATGAGGTGTTAAAATATTTCATTGGTAAGTTTGTGATTGTATATCTGGATGACATACTGGTCTTTAGTAAAAATAAAGAATAACATTTGAGACATCTGACATTAGTGATGAGAAGATTGCATAAATAGAAATTGTTGATAAATCTAAAGAAGTCCTCTTTTATGAAGGAAAAGCCCAATTATTTGGGTTTTGTGATCTCTTAAAATGAGTTGAAGATGGATCCAAAGAAGGTGAAAGCAATCAAAGAATGGCCATCGCCAAGGAGCATATTCGAGGTGATAAGCTTTCATGGATTAGTGAGTTTCTATCGGAAGTTCATTAGAAATTTCAGTGGAATTTGTACACCGATGCTAGATATGGTGAAGAAGAGACACAAGTCTTTCAAATGGACAGAAGAAGCTAAGAAAGGTTTCAGGATATTAAAGGAGAAGATAACAGAACAACCGATTCTGGTCTTGCCAGATTTTAGGAAGACATTTCAAGTAAAATGTGATGCTACTAGAGTTTCAATTGGAGCAGTATTGAGCCAAGATAATAGGCCTGTTGCATATATCAGTGAGAAGATGAATGACACTAAGAGAAAATACTCCACATATGATAAATAATTTTATGTAGTAATTCAAGCCTTAAAGAAATGGAGGCACTGTCTTGTTTCAAAAGAATTTGTTTTGTATAGCGATAATCAGGATTTACAATTCATAACCAGACAGGAGAAGTTAAATCAAAGACATGCTAAGTGGATAGAGTTTATGAAAAATTTCACTTTTGTCATTAAACATATTTATGGTAATTCTAACAAAGTTGTTGATGCATTGAGCAGGAGATGTTTGATCCTGCAAGAATTTCAAGTGAAAACCTTAGGGTTCGAACACCTTAAGGAAATGTACTGTGATGATCTAGATTTTAAAGAGAAATATGAAGCATGCGAAAATCCTATGATTAGAGACAAAATCCAGTGGACAAAGTATTTGATTCAAGATGGATTGTTGTTTAAAGGTATCCAGTTGTGCATATCGAAATTCTCAATGAGAGATAATCTGTTGAAAGGAAAACATAGTGGAGGTCTAGCCGGAAATTTCGGCCATGACAAGACATTTGCACAGTTGAACAATTCATACTATTGGCTAGGTATGAGAGAAGACGTGAAGAATTTTGTGAACAAATGTAATATTTTCCAACATGCAAAAGGAAAGAGACAGAACACTGGATTGTATCAGCCATTGCCTTTTCCAGATAGGCGTTAGGATGCAATAAGCATGGATTTTGTGTTGGGTTTTCCAAGGACACAAAAGGGAAGTGATTCCATTTTTTTGGTAGTTGATAGATTTTCAAAGATGGCAGACTTTATCCGATGCCATAAAACTAGTGATGCAACACACATTGCAAATTTGTTTTTCAAGGAAGTTGTGAGAGTTCATGGGTTGCCCACGAGTATTGTTTCAGACATATATACCAAATTTGTTGGTCATTTCTGGAGAACATTATGGAAGAAACCGGGAACAAAACTGTCTTTTAGTTCTTCATATCACCCTCAAGCAGATGGATAGACTAAGGTGGTAAATCAAAGTTTAAGAGATTTACTAAGGAGTTTTGTCACTGAACATCATAACCAGTGTGATCAGATTCTAGCACAAGTGGAGTTTGCATACAATGACTCAGTAAAAATGAGTACATGAAAGAGTCCATTCCAGATAATGTATGGAATGAATCCAAAAGGAGTATCAGAGTTGAGATATCTGGAGCATAATGAATTCAGAAGCGCTGGAGCAGAAGAATTCACTGCAGAAATGCAGAAGCTTCATAATCAGTTCAAAGAGCAGTTACAGAACAACAATAGAGAGTACAAACACATAGTTGATAAACATAGGAGAGAACTTCAGTTTGAAGTGGGAGATCAATTTCTGGCACATCTCAGGAAGGAAAGGTTCCCAAGGGGAACATATAACAAACTGAATATGAAGAAGATAGGACCTTGCAAGATCATAAGGAAATTTGATGCTAATACTTATGAGATATAGCTACCAGAAGATGTGGGTATATCGCCCATATTCAACATTTCAGACATGTATCCTTACAGGGAATATGACATAAGAGGATTAGAAGATCAGAAAGAGATCCAGTGGGAGAAGCAGATGCCTGTAGCAGAAAATCCGCAGATGGAGAAGATCATAGATCAAAGGACTGGTAAGAAGACCATGAGGAAGACATATTTTGAGTATTTGGTAAAGTGGAAAGGACACCCAATAGAAGATGCCAGTTGGGTCAATGAAGCAGATATTCAGAAGCATGGAAATTTAGTGTAGGATCTCATGGACATGAGTCCATGAATTTTTGTCTAGAGGAGTATGATGCAAGAGCATTGTCAACAAAGCGTGAGTAGAGGACAACTCAACACCCCAGCACACATTTTGAAATGATTTTGAATTTCAAAGTTGGCATATCAATGTAATATCTGGAAAATATTGTAACTAAAGATGATCTTAAATGTTTGGAGGTTGAACCATCGCATGAGATCGATGGGGGATGTATTTATCTTTATTGTAGTAGGTTACAGTACAGATTCGAAGCATTTTCTCTTATATGTCTGTATCGAACATTTATTGTAATAAACCTTAGTAATTGGTAGATTTTAATTCGATAGGATAACATTAAGGTAGTCGGAGGGAAAATCTCTATGAGCTCGTTTTGTATAAATAAATGTATTGTATGCCCAAATGAGGTTGCTGAAGATTATTGTAGCTGAAGGCTACTGCGAGTCGAGATAGTTGCTAAAGTTATTATTATAGTGGATGATAGTTGCATAGAAGTTTTTTGAAGCTTATCAGTATTGTATGAGCCCATGTATATTTTCATTTGAATGAATATAACATAGAAGCGTTGTTCCAAATGTTTGGGTTTGCAATTTTTGTGTCTATCTAAATGAATGATAAGCTTTCTGTTTAAGTGCAATTCTCTGTTATTGACTCATTCTTGTGTTTATGAATGCATTTACATGGTTGAATGTATGAATATGTGAGAGTTTAGAGAAGTTTCAATTGTTTTTCTTCTACGAGTCTGTGCAAGGAGTGCATAGTGTCTGCAAGGTGTGCATTGACAGAGTCTGTTTTGACTCAGAAGCTCATAAGAGATAACTTGAACTTTTATTTGCAAGGAGTTCAAAGTGTCCGCAAGGCGCGCGTGACAAAGTATTGGGGTTGCAAGGAGATTAGTCTTGGAGTCCTTCGACACTCTGAGTGTTTGGAGGTTTGAAGGTGTTGTAAGTGCGTGATTGTCAAAGTCCCATAGCTACGAAGTGAGTCCTAGTTGTCGGTATCAGAAAGGGTACGTGGCAGGAGATCCAAGAGTTCGTGGGAACAAACTTTGAAATAATTTGCGTGGAGAAAAGGGAAATATTCGCGAAGTCGTGAAGTGGATCTGGACCGTTGGATCCAGGAGAACACGCGACGAAGATCCGTGTAGTTTGGGAGGAAGGTACTTTATACGAAATCAGGTGAGGTGAAGCCAAAATTCTTGAAGTGCGAAATAGATAAGTTCATAGGAACCATTGATTTGAGGAAGACACGCATCATCAGATCGCAGGATCCAGAAGTATGCTCCGAAAAAAGGTAAGAAGTTGAACCCTCGTTGTCGATTGGTGTGGACACGTGGTGTCATCTCTGTTGTTTCAATGATAGAGCACTTCGGGGGGAAAAGAGCTTTGGAGCGTTCGAAACTTTCGAACGACGAACTCCGAAGTAAATCTCAGCCGTTGGCTGTTGGAGGGGCGTAGACCATAGATCTGGTCCAGGAGAGTCCGCCAATTCAGAGATTAGGGAAAAGGGAGGCAACTGCATCCAAAACTACCGAAGCACGAACTCGTGAAGAGACTGACCCGAGGTCATAGCTCATGGTCGTATTGGAGAAGAGTCTAGCACGTGAGCTAGCACTCGTAGTTTGGTGTTTCCAGAGGTGCCATAAACTAGCTGTATGAGTAGTTTGAACCCACGGGTAACATCAAAGGGACCTGTGTGAATTTGTTTCAGGGTCTATTGGAGGCCCGAGGAGCCGATTCGACTTAGTATTGTGAATATCCTTGACTGGGAGGTCGAGAAACCCTGAGGAGAGAAGGGGGGCGGTCTGCGTCAATATCCCGATTTCAAATCCATCTTAGTGAAGTACTTGGCATGCTGCAATTGGTCCAATAGATCATCGATCCTTGGAAGAGGGTATTGATTCTTTAGTGTAATCTTGTTCAATGCCCTGTAATCAACACACATTCTCCAAGTCCCATCCTTCATGGGAACAATTATGATGGGTGAACCACATGGTGAGGTACTTGGTCGAATCACGTGCTACTCCAACAACTGTTGCAACTGCTTCTTCACTTCATTCGCTTCTAGAACATATTGTTTATACAACCCAATATTTGGCAATGGGGAATCTCACAATAACTGTATTTCGTGCTCCACATCCCTCTTGGGTGCTATCCATTTAGGATCCTTGAACACTCCTCTGTATTATTTTAGCAACTCTTCCAAGTGATGTTTCTTCTCTTTAGTACACCCCTCTAGGGATGTCTTCACTCTCATTGACTCATCATCAAACTGATTTTCTATTAAGAAAAGAAAAATGTATTTCTTACTAGAACTAATCAACTTCTTGGCTTGATTGGCACTTACCAATGAGATTTTGACTTTCCTTTATGTGCGTTGTTGATGTAGGACTTCCCATCCTTGATCAGTTGGAATCGGTTGGCTCTTCCCATGAATATTGCATCCCTCATATACATGTAATGTCTTCCAAAAAATATTCCACATACATCAAGGGGTACTATGTCTAACTCCACTTCATCAATAAAATAAACACTTATAGCAAATTGAATCTTATAATATTTGTTTACCTTTATCTCTGCATACTTGTTTACCCAACCCAATGGATAGGGTCTAGGATGATTGTGAAACTCCAATCCAAGCTCGCTAACCAAATGCACTGCTATGATGTTAGCTTGTGAGCCAGAGTCGAACAAAGCATCTATCTTGGTCTTCTTGACCCGAATCTTGATGTGGAAGAGCTTGGTCATATCCTTCTCTTCGTGGTGATGAAGGCTACTCAGATTTGCCTCCTTATACATATATGTGAAAAAAATATTTTCATCCATATCTGAGCTACTTTCAACATGATTTTTTGAATCTGTGGATAAAAGGTTCTTTTTCTTTCCATCCTTCTTGTGGTTCTTCAGGTTCATCTCTAGATGCAGTTTCCAATATTTTTCTTCTGTGTGGCCATCAATGCTCCAATAATTACAATGGTTGTTGGGAAATTTGTAATGATGTGTAGTGGCTATTGTATTCTTATATTCCCCCCCCTTCCACTTCTTTTGCCCCTCCTTGGAATATTCCTGGTTTTCTTTCTGCTTCAAACCACTTAGTTTCCTCTTCTTTTGGCCTATGTTTTCTAGGTATTGTTCTTGTACACATGCCTCATCCACTGTCCTTGGCTTGAAGATCATCACTTGCATTCGTAGGTGACTCTGTAAACCACCTAGATACTTGAGTACATTTTGGTTCTTGGGAGGGATACCCAACATGATGGATATCTTTCTAAACTCAGTGGTGTACTCCTATACACTCTACCCTTGCCTATGCCTAAAGTAGTGCCACTAGATCCATTGGTCCTCTACATACCCGATAGGGATAAATTGGGACTTGATGAGGGTTTTGAAGTCCTCCCACCTAGTTACTCGTGGATCACCCTCCAACCTAAGTGTTTATGTATCAATTTCCCATCAGGTTAAAACATGTCCCTCTAATTTCAATCTAGCAAAAGAAGTCTTCTGCTCTTCATCTATATGGTGAACGCTAAAATAAATTTCTAGTTGTTGAAACCAATTATTTAGTTTTAATGCATCGATCTCACCTTGGTATGTATTTATATCCACTTTAGCTTCCATATTGAATGGGGACTATGAAGGGTTCACGACACTCGAACTCGGCTGCTATTTCTCGGATTCTTTCTGCAACTCCTTTCCTGAGTCTTCCTGATCTCCCGATATCCCCTCTGATGTGATCTCTGAGTTAGAGAATCCATCATCTTTGAATGGTTCAATATTTTTTTCTAGAGTCGACATGAGGAGGTTCATATTGCAACTGGTGTCGACAACTTGCACTTCCAACCTCTCAAATCTCTCTTTTGTTGGATCTCGAGGGTTGTAATGAATAGACTCATTTGCCATGGCTAGGTTTTCTATGACTTCTCTTTAAGTTGATTCTTTGATCTTGAAACTTCACACAAATACCCAAGAGAAAAACCTTATCTGATACTAATATGATTTGTAAACTACCATGGATATTTCAGTGGAACAAATTTTCACAACAAATCTGGTAAATAAAACTAAAATCTACATTGTGAAGGTTAAATTCCTTTAGATTCTAGAGTATTTAGTTATCAATTTTCTGCTTATGAATGAAATAGATAAAATGTGGAAAATAGAGAACAATAATATAAAATCACACACCAACCACAAAAAAACACAAACATTTTCTCTGGGAAACCCTTATGGGAGAAAACACACCTAGAAGGTGAGGCTGATCTGGTCTCTTTTCTTTGGTATGGAAATAATGCAAGTACAAAGGAAAAGGCACTCACTATGGGGTTACCTGAGACCTGTGGCATGTTAGGATACTACAAAACATTAAACACCTCTTTTATTCTCTCTAATTTCCCACTTCCACTAGTTGTTCTGCTATGTTATGGAACACAATACAATAACATAGAATGGAACCCCCTTCTCCTCCTAGAGGTCTAGTAATTACATAGCCCGATATCCATTTAGGGGTAAGATTTTGACTTCCTCAACCCTCAATTGTGGAATGGTTTTGAACCATCTATAATATTATTGAAATTACTCACTTGGATGGCCCCATATACATGAGTAATAAGGGCTGATGTGGCATCCTCTTGAACCATGGTGTTCAACACAATAGGTTGATTTGTGGAAGGCATGACTTTTGCATACGAACTCCAATTGACACATGGTCTACACTGTTGGAAAGGTCTCGGAGTGTAGAACACCATCTAGGGGGTGTAAATTTTTTTTGGACACAAGAACCCCCAAAAATGTTGTTTAATTACTCAAAACGACTCCAAAAGGTTCTAGACCCCAATTTTCCAAATCGAGACTTGCCACTAAAATGACCCTACAAGTTGATTCCTCCAATTTTTCACTTTGAAAGCATCAAGATAGATTAAAAATAATATAGGGATATAATATGGATCATACCTCCCCATTTAGGGAGGCTTTTGGTCCCCAAAATATTTACTAAATGAGATGAGGAAATTTTTCCTCTACCTTCTCCTAGAGTATCACTTTGCTTTTCCTGGAAGTTGTCCTTTCAACCCAATCTGTGAATGGTCATGCTGCCCTTGTCATGTAGTTCTAGACTGCTTTTGTAAAACTATGTCCTTTGTTAACTTTGCCTAAGAATATGGTGCTAATTCCTCTATGGAAGATAGGACCTTCTCTTCCTCCCTTTCCAACATGGAAGGATCATAGAGTTTGAGATTCTCCACATTCACTACTGAGTAAATGCACATGTATGGGGGTAGACTGAGTCTGTAGGAATTATCTCCCACCTTTTTCAATACATAAAAAGGACCATACTGTAGAGCCTTGATATTCTTACCAAGACCCTTTAGCTTTTCCTTATTCAATTGTAACCATACTTTGTCTCCCACTCTAAATGTTCTCTATGTTATGTGTTGGTAATGTCTATCCTTCTAATTTTCCCGTGACTTATTCATTGTCTCTTGTACTTGCAAATGGATCTTCCTAATCTTAGTAACAATTTTTTCTTCTTTTAATGCATCTCTTGTGAGGTACTCCCTCACTCCTCCTTACTATCCATATCCTCTAATGTATTGTGCTACATCTTGTTTCATTCTGGGCCAGTACGCATACCTCTATAAGTTGGACACTATCTTCCCAACACCAAAATGTCCTGCAACCATGGAAGTGTGAGCCTTTTTGATAAGATGTAATCATTCACCTTTAGGAACATAGAGCTTGTTGATCTTGTAGGGTAAACCATTCTATAAATGATATTCATCCTCGCCATCACCTTCTTCTATATGAAGTTTTCCCTATAGTTGTTGAAACACCTCCTCAAAGTCCTCATATTTTGTGTATGCCTCTTTATATGCATCATGGGTAAAGGCTCCATGTGCATCAGAGTCCCCAAAGTTGTAATCTTGGATGTGGGTGGCTATGAAAGCATGTTTGCCAAATTATTTGTGCTACCCTTATTATACTTTATGACCAAATAAAATTGCTATAAAAACCCCATCCAGTTGTAGTGCCTTGTTTGTTGTAGCTTACTCTGGGCATGGAAATACTGTAGTGGTTGGTGATCTTTGTGGATGATGGTCTGCTTTCCCATCAAATAGTTCTTCCACTTTTTGACAACATGTACCAAGTCATAGAGCTCTTTTTCGTAAGTAGGATAGTTGAGAACTGCCCCATGAAGTACTCCATAATGATATCATACATGCCTTCCTCCCTGCATTAGTACTTCTCCCATGGCATACCCACTTGCATCTGTCTCCACTTCAAATGGATTCTGCAAGTTTGGTAGTGTGAGCACTGGTGCTTGACTAATATTTCTTTTCATCTCATCAAAGGCCTTATGTTGATTCTTTCCCCACTGAAAACTCTTACCACTAGTTTTTATGGAGTCGAGTGGTGCAGATACCACTGAAAATGAAGTTATGAACTTCCGCAAGTATTTTTCTACCCAAACAAAACTCCTAACTTCAGTGACATTTGTAGGAATTGGCAATTTCATGATGGCCTCCATCTTCGCAGGATATATCTTGAGCTCCCCTTCACCGATCACATACCCCAAATACACCAAAGATTGTTGAGAAAAATCACATTTCTTGATATTGGCCAACAGTTGGTGCTTTTTTAGATTCTCTAACACCTGCATTAAGATGTGAGATGTGATCCTCCCAGGTAGCACTATAAACTACTGTAACATCCAAATAGACAATAACAAATGAATCTAGATAAGGGTGTAAAACATCATTCATTAGTCTCATTAATGTAGTCTCTGTGTTGCATAAACCGAACAACATAACCAATCACTCATACAATACTTTCCTTGTCTTGAAGTAAGTCTTCAAATTATCTTCTTCTTTGACTTGTACCTAGTTTTATATTGATTTCAAATCCATCTTAGTGAAGTACTTGGCATGTTGCAACTGGTCCAATAGATCGTTGATCCTTGGAAGAGGTTGTTGATTCTTCAGTGTAATATTGTTCAATGCCCTGTAATTGATATAGATTCTCCAAGTCCCATCCTTCTTGGGAACAATTATGATGGGTGACCCACATGGTGAGGTATTTTGTCGAATCACACCATGTTCCAACAACTGCTGCAATTGCTTCTTCACTTCATTTGCTTCTAAAACAAACTCTCTATACAAAAAATATTTGGCAATGGGGAGTCTGGAAATAAATGTATTTCATGCTCCACATCCCTCTTGGGTGGTAGCCCTTTAGGCTCCTTAAAAAAATCCTTTGTATTCCTGTATCAACTCCTCCAACTGATTTTTTTGCTCTTTAGTACACCCCTCTAGGGATGCCTTTACTCTCATTGACTCATCATCAAACTGGTTTCTTCTTAAGAAAAGAAAAACATATTTCTTACTAGAACTAATAAACTTCTTGGCTTGATTGCAATTTATCAGTGAGATTTTTGAATCACATTTATGTGCAGTTATGATGTAGGACTTCCCATCCTTGATCAGTCAGTACTATTTGGATATTCACATGAACATTGCATCCCTTGTATACATGTAATGGTTTCCGAATATTGATATTATGGTAGCTGCGGGAGGTATTTACCTCCACGTGTAAACCTGACAAGAATAGGATACTCCGAAAAGAAAAAAGAAACCCTAATGAGTTGGCTAATAACCCTAGAAGACTTGTTGGCTCAAGAAGATAATTTACATTAGGTTATTAGCCTCCAAGAGAAGAAGTCGACCAGAAGAATTAATATATATTGAACAGAGAGATAACCGGAATGAGAAGTTGTCCCACGCAGTTAGCCAGAATTAGTATAAATACAGGAGGCCAGTTCTCATTCTGGTAGGCAGTCTCAGAATTGCAGAGCAACACTTGTGCGCACTGCAGTGCCCAATTTTGTGCGTAGGTTTGAGGAGAGCTGCCGGTACAACAACTATATCTAGTGTTGCGCCTCTTCCGTCACCTTAGTGAGCAAAATAGAGGTGATTGCAATCTCAGTTGGGTCTGCTGAGCAGGACAACTGCAAAGAAAAGAGTTAGGGAAAGAAAGAAAAAACAACAATTAAGAATTAAACTAAGAAATGCAATAACAACTAAATTCATGAGCATAGGGACATAGAAACAAAAAGAACCATAAGACCCATGTCACCAATGTTGAGGCTGATCTATTAGTGAAACAATACACCAAGAAGAAAGGGGACTATGAGTCCCTTCTTCCTCCAAGGGAGGGCTCTTGGACCCCCACTAGCTAGCTCTTCTTACAACAAAGAAAAATGGAAAATGATGAAAGAACTCTTTACAAATCCACTCAATGGGTGAGATGGATTGTCCAATGCAATGGTGCAAATATGCTCTTGACAAGGATGGAGTCCTCAAGAGAATAGAGGCAGCATAACATTACTTTGAATTCCTTGAGAAATGAGGTGCATCCATGGCCTTTTTATAACATTCCTTTGAGCTATTGTTTAACTGCTTTGTAGTGTGAAAAGAGGCTAATTAGGGCATTTCTAGGTCTTTGACTAGCCATCCAGTCGAATCCAGTCCAGATTTGAGGGTCAAATCGGCTTGGGAGCTGAACCATAAGTGGGTGGGAGGCCGACCACTCTCATAAATGCGTCGTTTAGTAGGTGTGCAACTTTTTGCGATAACAGTCACGCATCGTGCGCATGTGCACGATTTCTGCGTTCCTCTTCCACGCATGTGCGCACGCGCCCAATGTCTGCATAGCGCCCTTCAATTTTTCACTACTTTGTATAGTTTTTGACCCTTTTATGAATGATTTGGTGTTAATTCAGGTCCATGGATGATTTCATCGCTGTTTGACGATGATGAGTTCTTGTAACCATGTGCGGACGAAATTTCAGTGATAACAGATGCCCCCTGATGGATGAGGTTAGGAGCATATGTATAGCCGAAATCCATCAATGTTTCTTCTATTGAGAATGTTGTTGTAAGAGAGAGCAATAGTGGGATCGTCCAGAGCGATCCGTTGGAGGGAAAAAGGAACCGGTAGAACCCAACTTTCCATGAGGTGTGTAAAAAAGAAAGCTATGTACAAACGAGGCGGGCATGCCCTATGCTCGTGTCATGTAACTCAAAAAAGATGAATGAAGTGTTGGTGTAGACAACAACAGTTCCCTCGGGGGCTGTCGTAATAAAGGCAGAAGACAATTCTGCAGATAAACATACTCTGAATAGTAGGCAGTGATCACGATAATAAGCATCACTGATTATGTGGGCATTGATAGCCCAACCAAGTTCAGAGGTATTCGGCAAATGAAATAACTAACTGCAATAGTCGCAAAGTAAGACCCACCGTAACATGAGAAAGTGTTGACGTCGAATGTTATGGGGGTCAACGACAGCAGGGAGCAATTATGTTTCGCCTTGTGCCGTCCGAGATCTCTCATTGGGTGGGTAATGAGAATCAAGATACTGTCGCCCTTCTGAAAAACTGTGCTGATGTCGACAAACAAAGGGGGACGTGACTCCCAGAAGAAGATGGCTTCGTGAAATCTACCAGGTGAAGTTAGGAAGTGGAGGAGGTACATGGACGAAGTCAAGATGTAGGAAGACTCAAGACTACCCTTGGTTGGAGGATATGTGAGATACAAAGTGGCCGAAACCGTACAACGAGGTCAAGTGTCAGGGGGACATCAAGACCGGGGAGAAGTTGTGCCAGAGGTGGGACAAGGTGAACAAATTCAGAGGGCAGAGGTAAGTGGCCTGTGGGATACTCTGAAGATATGGACGATGCCGACAAGGGTGGATGATAAGTAGTGCTCCAACCAAGGGTGACATGGGTTGCGGTTGGCCAAAAAAAGGGAAGTAGGTCGCCCAAAGGTGACGACAAAAAGGTAATGTAACGACTGAAAAATAAAGGCATTTGTACAATAAATAACGAATAATTGGGGAAAAGTGTACACATACAGAAACGGTTGCCCCAGTGTGATATGGTGGGCCTGGGTAGGGCATAATTTTCTCGGAGAACTGATGAAGGGTGGGGGCCCCATGGGTGGGTTTCTGTATGAGGTAGGTGAAATGAAGGGAGATTTACAGATGGGTAGACGGATGGTGGATGAAGTGGAGGGTTTATGCTACTGCGGAGGTGCAACCCGACCATAGGACTGTGGAGAGATCATCTGGGAGTCCGTTGGGAAAGCTAGCAAAATGAGGAGGAGTATGTGGTTGATTCGTGACATGATGTAAGACTATCGGGACTCCCATCCCTAAAGGGTTTTGAAAAACAACATGAGTGTCAGAAGTGCCAAACGGTGCTATGAATGGGACAACTCATGTGGGTAAGAATGCTACCGGGTGACAGTATCGAAAATGGAGGTGTGGGTACTGTAGAGCCGGGAATGGGGATCCTAGAGGCAAATGTCAGAGGGTGTGACTGGAAATGTAAGTGCGATATAGAGGGAAAGACTACATGCCAGTGCTGAGTATATACCTGAAGGGGTTGTGCCGATGTATGATGATCAAGTACCTGCACACATGAAAAACAAATACCCGACGTGAACAATATCTGAAGAGAATCGAAGATATGAGCATGTATTTGATAAGCGTGAATATGCGCATGCGTACCTGATTAGGGTATGAAAAATGGTGCCCCGGGGGCTCAGGATGAAAAGAGGCCCAGGGACTGTTGTGATGTAGATGACGGGATGCTAATCCCGTGGCTGAAGACGGATCGAGAAATGGACACCGTGGGCTCCCGGAATGGTGAGTGGAAGTTTGGAAAAAAGGCCTATATATAGCTGTAGGGCCCACATTGCCACCTCATTTGTACTTGCTGCTATAGTGATTGGACGAGAAGCATTCAGAGGAGATTGTGAGATTCGGGGAGAACGAGGCATCCAATTGAGGACCTGCGAGCATCAGGTTAGTGGTCTGATCATCCTGCATAGAATTAGGATTTCATTTTTTGGGCAGGGGCTATACGGAGGGTCGTACAAAGGTGTATAGGGGGTATGGGCCCCACATGTGCAGGAAATCCGGTAATAGGCGCACACACGTGCGCACCTGTCCACTAGATAGACGCGCATGGGAGCGCGACTAAGGGGATTAAGGGCGCGCACGATGGGCGCGCCTGTTGGTTGAACAGGTGCGCACATGGGCGCACTTGTCGGTTGAACAGGCGTGCATCTGTGCGTGCCTATATGGTGAACATGCGCGCCTGTGTAGTGAACAGGTGCGCACTTATGCACGCCTATGTAGTGAATAGGTGCACACATGTGCACGCCTGTGGGGTGGATAGGCGTGCATGTGTGCGCGCCTGTGGGGTGGATAGGCGTGCATGTGTGTGCGCCTGTGGGTGAAAATACCGCGTCGTGGAGGCAAGGTTGACGGGTATAAAACGTGTCTTTTTGATGTTTTTTGATTGTCCATGTGGTTGACTTAGGACGGTTTTGTGTTTTTGCAGGTGAGCTGTGTGCACGATGCTGATTGGTTGGCGAGAGAGGGATTGGTCCCAACTGCAAGATGCCGTGGCGATTGAGGAGCCAGGCGTACGTGCGACTTTGGCAGCCTGTGGGCTGCTGAAGTTCTTTGAGTACCCCTTGATACAGGCGCAGGAGTATCTCCTACAATTTCTTATCCGGATGTGGAGTCCGAACCTACACTGCTTCATAGTTCGGGGAGAGAAGATTCCTTTCACTGCGGTGGAGGACGTATATTTTCTGACTGGGCTCCCATTTCGGGGAACGCCCCTACCGACAGAGCCGGTGCTTCCTAGGGATACAACGCTCACGACGGTGGGTCGGAGATATTGTTCGGGGCTGAACTATATGTCCGACACAGTGGTGAGCATCGGGGCGATGGATGCCCTATCCCATCGCTGCATAGCATCGATGATTGTGAGAGTGTATGGTTCACTGGTGACGCAACGGATCAACGGTGGCCAGCTGATGGTGATGGAGAGAGTGTTGGCCGGTGAGAATTTCACCTGGGGGCTTACGCTGCACTCGAGGATGGTGGGGCAGTTGGACCACTATCGGTCCACGGATACGGGGGATTTTGCCTTCGGGTCCATCCTGGTGGCCTGGTTTCTGGAGAGGGTGCCGATGTTGCGCCCTAGGATTCTATTGGGTGCGCCTGGGGCGCGAGAGCCGCGACTGAGGCAGTGGTCGACTGTGTTGCTTCGCCATGGTGGTGGCGAAGGTGGCCACTTCTTCACTGCAAAGGTGGCGCAGGTATGGCGACAGATGCCGCAGGTGATATTACAGTACCCCTATGCCAGGGTTGACTTCCGGGATGATCTCAACATGGTGCTACCTCCAGGGGGGGTTTTTGACCGCCGAGGTATGTGGATGATGTTGATGTGTATGTTTTTGTATTTGTTGAGATAGCATTCCATATGTATATGATATAGATGCTGATACTATCTGTTGTTTGTTTGCATGTGCAGATGTGGCACCTCACGGGCGCGAGGTGGAGTTGCAGAGAGCACCAGCTCGTCAGGAGCCGGAGAGACTACCGCGGGGAGAGAGACATCGGCGTGAGGATGCCGCGGTGCGACCAACTGAGACAGAGAGGGCAGCGAGGATACGCCGGTTTGATGACCCTAGTGCTGGGCCATCACACGCTCCTCCGACAGCTGCCGGAGTGGATTTTGAGGACATATGCTGTCGTCTGGAGGCGGTGTTACAGGATGTGTCTGAGGGCATATGGTCTCGCATCCAGGATGAGGGTACCCTGAAGCAGTGTGTGGGGGTGCCGCCGCCATGGCAGGCCATAGTACGACGAGCAACAGTGGCTGCTGCGATGACGACTGGATGACTGCCACTGGGGCAGGAGGGGTTGGTAGGGGGTGAACCACCACTGCCTGGGGCAAGTGGTGGTGGGCTGCCACCGCCTGAGGGAGGAGCAGGCGGTGGTGCTCTAGAGGCACCGTGAGTGGTGCTCTTATGCATTGATGTATATATATTTTTTGTATATAGGTTGGTGAGCCCATTTTGTACCGAGGTGCTTCATTGGCCTGTAGATAGTTGTATTTTTGTATGTAAACAGTTGGATGGCACTGTGGACCTTTTGATATATACATGAGTATACATTTGTGAGATCTATGTGGTGTTTACATGTGTTTTGTTAATGTTTTGATGATTTCTGATCTATATATGTGATGACAGTTTGTGTTATATGTTTATGTATGTGTAGAGGTAGCTTGATGTGATATATGCAAGTCTAACACAATATTAGCTAGGTTATCTGTAATTTGATTCAATTGTTTTGGAATATGTGTAAATGTAATGGAATCAAAATGTCGAGATAAAAGTCTAACCTGTAGGTATTTGCGAAAGAGGCAAGGATCACAGACGTGGTACACATTGTTGAGCTGGAGTACGACTAGTTGAGAGTCGAGGAAGACGCTAAGGTGACGAATACGATGATGCTGGGCATCGGCCAGGAGGCCAATGCCGGTGGTGTATTCGGCTTGGTTGTTGGTTGCTGAACTCAAACATATGCCGCTCGAATGGAGCATTTCATGTGAGGGGGTGTAGAGAGCCCAAGCAGCCGAAGCGAGATTTTGTGTCCAATGGCTGGCGCCGTCGGCGTAACCGATGTGGTAGGATGGTGGATGAAGCATCTATCAATAGCACAAAGGATAGTTTAGACGTGAGGGAGGGAAATAAGATTAAAAACGCTATAAAATAAATAACCTAAAGTAGAATGACTACGTTTAAGCGTAAAATTTCTTGAGATACAACCCGTTGACAGGTTCTTTGAGAGAGAGGCCTTCAGGGGAGGCCAGGATGTATGTGCCTTTGGTGAGGCAATGTTGGATAATGTATGGGCCATGCCAGAGTGACTCGAATTTGCTATGGCTAAAGGTATCATGAGAGATATCGTAAGCCAGGACGAGGTCGCCTTTGCGAAATGAACGAAGGTTAACATGTCGATCAAAGGTAGACTTGGATCATTTTTTAGCTACCTCATTGTTCTATAAGGAAGATCGACGATCTTCATCTAGAGACTCCAAGTTCAGCAAGCGCTGCTCCATTGGAGCAGTGTCGGGTAATAGCTCAATTGCGGTGCATAAGGTGGGAATTTCGCACTCGATGGGAAGAGTGGCCTCAACCCCATGGACTAGATGAAATGGTGTGAAACCAGTAGCTGTTTTCACAGCTGTACGGTAAGCCCATAGTACGAAAAATAAAATATGATGCCAATTGGTTTTATGTTTATTAACCGTGCGCTGTAACATGGTCTTTAGGACTTTGTTAACTGCTTTGACCTGTCCGTTAGACTGAGGGTAATATGGTGAGGCAAACTCGTGAGACAATCCTAACCGAGATGAGAGTTCGACGAAGATCTCATTCTCGAAGTGTTTCCCATGATCGAAAATGAGTTGGAGGGGTACTCCAAAGCGGGATATGACGTGGTTAAAGAAAAAATGCACTGCAGTGTCAGTGGTGTTGTTGAAGGTGGGCATGGATTCTGCCCATTTGGTGAAGTAATCAACGGCGACAACAATGTATTTGTGACCATTGCTGGAGGGGGGATTACAAGTCATGAAGTCGATGCCCCATTTACAAAAAGGGCCGACAGTGATGACAAGGTGAAGAAGAGCGGGGGGAGCTCGGGCTTTATTGGCGTAGAGCTGACATTGCTCACATCGTTTCACGGCATGAATGTAATCATGAAACAAGGTAGGCCAAAAGTAACCGGCTAGGATAATCTTTTGAGCAGTGGATATGCCCGAAAGATTCCCCCCACATGCACCACTGTGGCATTCATTTAAGACTCTATCGGCCTCGTCAATAGTCAGGCATCGACAAAGAATGGTGTCGACTCCTTGCCGGTATAGGATGTCTTCGATGAGGAGGTAGCGGGGGGCCTGATGGCGAATACGATGACGATCATCTCGTGAAAGGTGGTTACCGAACTTTTGAGTTCAGAGATAGATGAGGAGGTCGCCATACCAAGGATCATCTGAAGTGATGTAAAAGAGATGTTTGTCGGGAAAGTCAGTGTTGACGGGGACTGGTGGTGTCAGAGGGGAGGGCCGTGACAAGTTCGGCGAGAACAAGGGCCTTCTTACTCTTAGGTGTTGAGAAATCAAGGTCGTACTCCTGAAGGATAACGATCCATCGATCAAATTTGCCATTAACTTTCCGACGACTGAGCAAGTACTTCATAGGGTTGGAATCTGCGTCGACCTTTGTTGTGCAAAGCAGAATGTAGTGGCGCAGTTTCTGGACTGCGAGGACAACTGCAAGAGCAAGTTTCTCTTCGTGTTTATACTTCAAGGGTGGCCCTAAGAGGTGTTTACTAACGTAATAAATGACACGCTCACGATTGTCATCACCTAGCTGGACAAGAACGCCGACTACTGATACAGCTGATGCTGATACGTAGAGGATATAGTCGCGATTGTAGTCAGGTGCACTAATTAAAGGTGCATTTGAAAGTGTTGTTTTAAGATCGTCAAATGACTGTTGGGCATGGTCGTCCCAGTGAAATGGGATGTCATGTTGTAGTAAGCGAAGGAAACCATGTGTGCGTATGGCGTAATCTGGGACAAAGCATCTAAGAAAGTTAGCTTTTCCCTGTAGGCTCTGAAGTTGACGTAAATTCTGGGGAGGTGGAATTTCGGTGATAGCTTGGACTTTGAGGGGGTCCACGGTAATACCGCTTTGGGAAACAATAAATCCAAGGAGGTGCCCTGCGGTGACACAGAACACACACTTGAGAGGATTTAAGGGGATGTTGTACTGATGACACCGTGGAAATATGATTCGTAAATCAACAAGATGCTGGGTGCATTTCTTGGATCGAGCTGTGAGGTCGTCCAAGTAGGCGAGGATGATATGAGCCAGATCGTGAAAGATGTATGTCATAGCCTACTGGAAAGTTGCGTCGGCATTCTTTAAGCTGAAAGGCATGACACGATATGAAAAAGTACCCCAAGGGGTAGTAAATGCGGTTTTATACTGATCGGCTGGGTGGATTTGAATTTGATTATAACCAAAGAAATCGTCCATAAAGGATAGAGCCTCTTGGCCGACGCAGTCGTCGATAATTTGATCGATGAAAGGCATTGGAAAGTTGTCTTTGGGACATGCATGATTGAGATCACAAAAGTCGGTGCAAACGTGGATAGTGCCCTATTTTTTGTTAATGGGTACAGGGTTGGAAACCCATGAAGTATAGGCGATGGGGTAAATGAACCTGACAACGCGTAATTTGTCAATTTTGGCTTTGATGGCCGCGGCTTTGGATGGGTGTAGTGGTCGTTGTTTTTGATGAACTGGCGTAATGTCAGGCTAGGTGTTGATGCGATGTTCGAAGATAGAGGGATTGAGGCCAGACATTTCCGTGTAAGACCAGAAAAAAATATCCCGATATTCTTGGAAGAGGGATTTATATGTGGTGATTTCCTGAGGAGTGCAAGCGGCTCTGATGGTGATTTCTTCGATGATGCCATTTTTGATGGAAATGTCGATTTTAATGGTTGGGGAAATGTTGGCCATGTTTCCTTCTTCAAAAGCATCAGGGGCAGGAATGGGGTTTTTGAACCAATCGATAGACCCTGATGGGATAAAATTCTTGGTTTCGATCCCGTAAATGGGGTGTTGGTTAGGAGGCACGGAGGCTTCCCATGGAAAGAAGAGTGCGCGGTGGTGTAATGCATCCCAGGGAGAGTCCGGGTGGTTTAACTCTTCGAGTATTTCTTTGTCGCATTGGAAGTGACGGGAATACAAGGGGTCATGAGGAGTGATATCTGTGACAATGGACGTATGGTTGTCCCCTGGTGTGGAAGAGGCAGGGGGGACTATGTTAGGAGATGGTGAGGGTTCACTTGACATAAACCATATATTGAAGTACTGAGGAGTACCCGTGGTAGTTGGGTGTAAAATACCCGTAGGGGAATGAGCGGGAGAGTTGGGGGGATTGGGGGGTAAATCCTCAGATAAGTAGTTTAAGAATCAGGGAGGCATTGGAAGGGCCTCGGGTTCGGGAGAAATGACTTGAAGATCCTCTAGTGATGAAGTAATGTCAATTATCGACTCTCCAGGTTGGTGAAGTAGGGTCAGTTGACGTTGCCTGTATTCAAGGATCATAGGACACTGGTATGTAAAATGAGCTAATGAGTCGCAGAGAGAGCAAGGGCATCTCGTACGTTCATTGACTGAAGTGGTGACATAACATATGTCAGTGATATTTGTTGAGGAGGACGTAGTAGGACTGGGGTTTCTCTGGATGTTCTGGCATACTGCGGCTAATGTCTGTCGAAAGCGTGGCAGTGCAGGGCAATGGTGGGTATAATGGCCATACTCTAAACATATAGCACAAGCGTATTTGGTCCGCAACCCTTTACTACTGGAAGGGGGGGTGGTAGTGGCAGGACTGGCTGTAGTGGAGAGTGTGATTGAGTGGAATCAAATTCCATAACTCTGGTAGAGATGGGAAGTTGTTGGTTGGGTGTTCCTCTTTCTAACATAGTGTGCAAGGTGGTGGGATGCATGGAGGAAGTGGAGCTGTGGGCTCCTTCTTCTTTCTCCTGCCCCCGTCTGTGGCAGGGGGGTTTAGTGAGTGGGGGTGTGGTGGGGGTAAGTATGGGAATCGTCATGGAGATTCCTTATTTTTGGGGGGGAAGGGATGGTCAAGGGACCATCTCTGGTGGGTGTAAATATCAAACTATGATTGCTAACACCATATTAGGTAGTGTGAGCGTTGCAGCTACCTGAAAAGCTTCGATACCTGGTGGAGGGTAAAAGAAGGGAATTTGAGTGATGGCTTGGGGAACTATCTCCCACACTGGGATATGTCCTTGGAGAGAGGTGGAATCGTGGACTGGTGGGGTCGACGAGTGTCTGTGAGGTTCTTGAGGGGGGGGTTCTGCGATGGGTGGGACGTCAGATATGATAGAAGCCTCTGTAGGAGGAAGGGTATCCTCTGTGTGAGTTCCATTAGATGATATGACACATACTTGATTGGAGGGATGAAGGAGTGGTGGTTCTCCATGGTAAGTTCCTAAGTGAGATCGGAAGAGCGGT